>PVLA01001435.1:347603-360015 GCA_004027455.1 Hydrochoerus hydrochaeris | reverse complement strand
TGGAGTCTCCACCCTCGACTCCATATTGAGCATTACATAAAAACATACACATGTGAACTACACAAATTACAATTATCAGTACAAAACATTCCAAGATCCCCGCGCCCAATTCCCACATGCGGTGTCCTTTTCCTGGAGAAGCGATTGTCACAAGGCGTGGATGGACTAGGACGCGGCATGGACAGAAAAGGGCACCGCAAGAGATGGAAACAAATGTTCTCAAAATCTTCTCTTTAACTGTACTTAACAGTGGCTGTTTTCCCAGGGAGAAATTTTAAGAATATTGAGTCAAACCTCAGACCAATTATTCAGAATCTTCCCCACTTTGCAGAGAAAGAATTGGCTCTGGATTTAGGGTAAAACATTGTCTTCTACTGCCCTATGTCCCCCTCTGACCCTGGTATGACAAGTCAAAGATGCAAAGGCAAAAGACAGGTTATTAAAATAGAAAAGACACCAAGTCTTTAGAATAAGAATGACCTGGGAGAAAGTACAGAGCATGTCTTCCAGTAAAACAAAACAAAAAAAGACAAAAATCAAAACTAAAACTCTGGGTGAATTAGGATGAATTTTGAGGACTTAATAGCTGTTGAATTATAGTATTTCACAGCAGAATGTCAGCTGATAATAGTCACCTTGACCCACTGGAGAAAGGTGCTTGGCAAGCAGAAGGAGCCCTCACTCTCTCCCCTGCTGTTTGGACATCCAGACATGCAAGGGACTTCCCCCAGCAAACATTCATTCACAACCCAAAGATCCCTAGAGAGTTGTTCATTTCTGCAGGAATTTCTAGTATTCTTTTTACTACTTCTGATTATACCAATTAGAAAACTCAAAGCAGGTGCTAATGTATCCTTAACATGTCTCTTCAGCACCTGCTGATTTCTGGTTGTTTTAAGAAAGTGGGTGTGGTCTGCTTTAGGGCAATTAATGGGAACTGCTAAGGCTGTTAGAGTAGCAATGAGGAGCTGAAAGCAGAATAAGGCAGGTCAGGAGATCTATAGCCAGAGACTCTGTGCCCTTGAGAATAAATAGCTCAGAATTCCAACACAGATGGGTCAGGGGAATCATTTTTTCCTCAGAACTCCAGGGACCTTTCTTTGTTTACTTCTGACCTGAGAATTTAGCTACTGAACAGTTAAGGGAACATGGGTACAACAGAGTGCTGGGGTAAAGCATGGATAACTTCTTCACAGTCTCTGTGGTGGTGGATAATCTCCAAGTATTAATAGAGAGCTTATCCACAAGTTCCTGTGTTTGATCTTTAACACACACACACACACACAGTCCAGGAGCTATGGGTATAGCTTCCACATATATCATACCTGCAGTGGTTCATCCTGCCTGCAGCTGTGGGACCACAGTGATGTGGCATAGCTGGTGCTGCCCTCATTAAATCGGAAGTCCTTAACTCCATTTTTTCCTCTCTGACATCCACTCCTTGGTGATCAGCCTAACCTTTTCCAGAATTGAATTTGTTACCATCCCTGGACAATTTAGTGATAAGATCTGATTTTAAGGTTAATTCTGCTGTATCCTGATCAGACAATGGATTTTTCTGGGATCCCACACTAGGATTCTGACACACCATTCTGCTTACCTGATACTCCTGTTTTCTGAGTTGGGGGCTTTGGTACTGGCAGGATATACTGGGCATCCAAATCAGATTATTGAATGCCTGCTTCTTTAAAGGAGAGTTATTCTTCCTTTTAGTTTCAGAATGCTCATGGTTTAGTAAAAAGGCCTGGGGTAAGGCAGTGGACACCTGGATATCTAGCCCAAGTGGCCAAGACATCTATCAAACAGGGTGACCATTATGCAGGTCACTTCTGCCCCTGGCATGTGCTGTGCTCAGCTCCAACATGGGACTTGTAAGCATAAATGAGAAGGTTCCTCCAAGCTGAAGTAAGTGTTCTGTGCTTCCAAGTGATAGAATGGCTTTCATGCACAAATCCTAGACTCAAACAGAACTCTATTCAGATTCTGATTTTACCCCTTTGTGGTGAATTTAAGCAGGTTTTTCAGCCTTTTCTGATCCTTGTTTTTCTTAACTGTTGGATGGGATAATAATGGACTCTACCTTTGAGTTTTATGTGGCAGATAAATGAGACCTTACTATATAAAATGCTTACCATATATAGAGCCTCAGGTGCTCCATAAAAGTAAACTTTCATAATTAACATATGAGTGTGTCCCATTTTTACCCAAACCAGCTGCTCCAACTTTTAGTGGTTTGGCTGTCTGATGTCTTCCAGCCTGAGGTTTCCAGGTCCTTGAGAGTTTGTGCTCTGAACTAGGTATGATTGTTCATCTTCTGCTCTTTACTGAACTTCACTCTTTCTGCCTCATTCCTGGTGGAGGAGCAGCCAGCACATGGACGCTCTTAAACATTTGCACAAGTTGTCCCTTTACCTCACTGTCTTTCAGTGATTCTTAGTTTCTTAAAGTTTAGGCCTTAAATGACCTGTCCAGATCACATGACAAATCATGACTTTTCATAACTGCATTTATTCTCTTTAGCAAGCTACTGCCTTGTGTCCATCTTTTCCTCTAGACTGTAACTTTCATGTTTATATTTTGCCCGCATTTGTATCCCCAGTGCATAGTACTGGGCCAGCTACAAAGTCAGTGCTCAATAACAATGTTAGATGAATGAATTAATGAGTTAATGGGTAATATGTGACATTGTATTATTTATGAAGCACTTTCATAACTAGGTTGTCCTTTTGAGGCTATATAATCTGTGTAAGGATACAGACATTGATGAACCAGAGCTTGGCCATAGTTACCCACATACTGTAGCTGCCTTACCAGGAAAGTACAAGGTTGTGGCAATGAATAAGAAGAACCCTTGTCCTGGGGGGGCATGAGTGGGTGGGAGAGAATGTATCAGTAAGAGAAGACTTCTGGACAAAGACTTGTTGAACTTTTAAATGTGATTAGCAGTTACCCAGGCAATGATGATTTTGGATTGGAAAACAAAGGCATACAAGGATGACAGAGCAAAGTTTAATTTAAAAAAATAATAAAGTTTAATAAAAAAATTCATGCTTCTAAGAGAAGCATGAATAATAATAGTATGTTGTGTTTCAGCATGAAGATGATCATTCTGACAGAGGAGATCATGGAAGAGGAGAAGGTGGCACTAGTATCCAAACTTTTGGTCAGATGGTAATGGGAAAGGCTCAGAGTTGTTCACAGGTGTGACCAGGATAGAATCCAGGGAGATAGTCTGAGGTTTGCTTTGACAGGAATTGGGAGGAGGTATGGAAACAAGTGATGCTTGGTTCCCTGAAACCAGATAGTACCCAGAGTGAAGTCCTGGCCTGGGGTTGTCCCTGACAGGTGCTGAGTCCTGCTTCCTAGATCCCACAGCTTACTGTGACTTGAGGCACTGGCACTGTGGTCACTACTCTCCAGGCTGAGGCCACTGAGTCTTCTAAAGTGAAACAGAGCTGGGATTCTAATGGCAGCAAAGATAGGCAAACCCAAAGGCCAACAGGTAGATCATGTTAAAGTGAAAGAGTAGGGAATGGGTTGCCGAGCAGAGGGTATAGGACCTGCCAAAGACAAGAGAAGCCATTACAACAATAGCATGTGTGCCTGATAAAACTGCTTTTGGGATTGGGTTCAGTAGTAGGCTGTTAAACTATGATCTCTGCTAAACATGGGAGGCTACCATGAGCGAAAGAGCCAGCTGTCATATCAGTCTTCATTTGTCACCTACCTAATATGAGACCCTCCACGCATGGATGCATCAGACCTGTATCGAGCCTTCACAATTCACAGCCCAGTTGGTCAAGAGGGGACTCAGGGCATCAGATATGGGCAGGACCTATGATGCTACTGGAAAGACACTTGTTACTTGCCCAGATGTTTGAGATGAAGCTGTCGGGTGAGGTATGTGATGAGCAGAAACTCTGCAGTGATTTCATGATGATTTATACGTGGGAAGCCCAGGAAAGCTGATCTTCAGCAGTGCCTAATTGAGCACAGTCAGCTACACTACAGAGGGCAGCTACCAGCTCTTCATAGAGCTCCTCTTTAGGCATAGCATGGAGGAGCTCAGTCTTTGCAAAAAGAACCAGAGACATTTATTGCAAGGGCAGAAATCCTGCCCAGGCTATGCTGGAAATAAATAAATAAATAAATAAATAAATAAATATTCTCCCATTAATGAGACACAAATGTAGGGAGACATTCACTAACATTTTCCCTAGGTTCCTGGATGGTATGTTTGTTGGTTCACCTTGTAAATGTTGTTAGTGTATTTCATTGTTCTCTCTGGTGTAGTTGTATGTTTCCTGCTGTTTATCAGTGATTATCTTAATATAGTAACTGATTTAAGCAAAGTAAGTCTTTATCATTAAATTCTCATAACTACTCCTAAGAGGAAATATCTTTGGATCACTAGGGAGACTCCTGGGCTTCATCTCAGAAAATTTCAGAATATTTGGAAGGTGTCCTCCAAATCAGCATTCTAAAATAAACATCCTAAATGATAATGAAAGTCCCTGCAGTTTGAGAAGCATTGGCCTAAAGTGTTGAAAATGCCTTTTCATGATAGCACAAGCTTGCTGAGTGAAAACAGCCCCAGTGACATTTAATGAACGAAAGAGTAAATGGTCTAGAATTGAGAACAAGAAATAGCTGATCAATCATCTGGTCATTCAGTACATACATTTATGACTTCTGGGCCTAAAAGCCCTGGAGAGTCTATGAAATAGTTCACAGCTCAGTTTGAAGGAACAGTGATTTATCACATAGGGTAAGAAGCTGGCCAAACGGGTGCCAAGCCCCAGCAGGGAAATAGTGGAGCAGGTGGGAGCAGGCAGAGGAACAGTGGCCGCCTTCTCTCTCTCAGAGAAGAGATGAGCAATGAGGAGGGGCCCTCTCTGCTCTCCCCTCTGAAGACCTGCTACTCCAGCTGCCACTTCTCATTCTCCTATCTATTGCATACACCTTGCAAAATCCCACCCCTGATCATCTGATTTGAGCTGGTAAATATCTTTTAAAAGGTAAATCACCTAAAAGGAAAGGAGACCTAACTGGTAGTTATTTTAATGGAACTTGGCTAGATGATACTGCCTTACCTATGAGCCCACCAGATGATAGGAGAGGAGAGCTGGGAGTGGGAGCTTTCAGAAGGGGCAGGCTGAGGAGCTGTGCAGGGAATACTGGGAGCAATGGGGAGCGGGCCAGGGGCTGGGAGTGCAACACAGCAAGCACTGCTGGCTTTGACCTTTCCTTCTCATTGTCCTAGAGTTCAATCAGGATGATTTTGTCCTCACTCCAGCATTAATTTGAGCCCCAACCCGCATTGAAAACTGTGCTGACCCCTGCGAACACGGCCTCTTAGATGCTAAACAGTGACTCTGGTGTCAGTGACCTACCTCTCTGCAGTATTTGACATTGTGACTGCCCCCTGAAAGCCTCTCCTCCCTTGTTCCTTCAACTTCACCCCTCTCCTGGCTCTCTCTAATCTCAGAAGATGGCTTATTTCCTCTTCTTTGTTTCTGTTGGATGCTCTTGCTCACTTCTGGGCACATCAGCTCACGCCCATTCATAGATTTATTTATTCAGCAAGTGCCAGGCTCAGTGTGACTCAAATCAAAATTTCCAGCCCAGTTTCTTTTTATTTCCTGTTCATATATCAAATTGCCTTCAGAAACTCATATACACAAAATATATCATTTATATCTACATAATTATTTCTAACATATAATAAAAGTAGTTATTTTAGGCTGCATGCTTTGAGACAGGGATTTGTGTGCAAATAATTTATTAAGAACATGCTTTCCAGGGAACAAGAGAAGCAGAGTGGAAAGGGGATGTGATCTCAGAGAGTCTAACTGTAGCCTCACTAGGGCCTGGCGTCTGGAACCTGGGCAGGCACTGAACTCAGCCCACACTTCAGAGTCACTCTGCTTTGAGGGAAGGGGGTTGGGCTTCAGCACATCTGTCACACAACCCTGAGGCAGAGCATCACTGCCCAGCTTTCTAGTCTCCCAGCAGGTTGTCACAGGCTACAACAGGCTTAAGCTGATGGCTGCAACACTCATGGAATTGGACAGTGGGCATAGGACCTAGAAGAACACAGGTGCTGTTGGCAGCCCTCCCAAGACACTGGTATTGACCACTGTGCCCATTTGCCTGCTTCATGTGTGTTGCAACCCAGAGAGGTTAAAACTAACTTGCCCAGGGTCTACAATGTGTAGCTGGTGGATTTTGGGATTCATACCTAGGAAGTTGGGATTCATACCTATGAAATTCATACTAGGAAGTTCTAGTTTCTATACCCTTAAGTGCTTCCTCTGTTTCTTCAATGTATTGAGTTTTCCTGTGCATCAGGCACCAGATAACCAGGGATCCCGCAGTGAAATGTGCACAAAAATCCCTACCTTCACAGAGGTTACTTTTCTAATGAAGGAAGATGGGCAACAAAGAAATACATTATCCAGATATTTATAAATACTAAGGAGAAAAATAAATCAGGGAATGGGGCAGGGAATGTCTGGCAACAGTTGTAGTTCTCACCAGAGTCACCCAAAGAGGACTTTATTGAAGAGTCATTTAGCAAGAATTCAAAGGAGGTTGCTTCTCTACTCCTTCTCTCACCACTCCTTTGGGATGACTCTAGTCTACTCTCTGCATAGCTGGAAGGGGATCTTCCTAAGCCACCTGATTATGCTCCTTCCCTGAATGCTATTTCCTTCCACAACACAGTATCTCTCAAATCCCCATCTCAAGATCATGGAATAATCTAACTCACTTCCTCAGCATTTGAGTGGATCCTGATCTGAAGTCTGCTTCCATTCTGGCCTCTTTTCTGGTAAGGTCTGATTCTAACACTTCAGAGCCAAGGGCAGGAGAACAAATGGGAGCCCACATACCCTTTCTCTGAATATTTAAAAGCAATGTAGTAAGCTAACTAACTGCAAAAAGCATCTTCATAGCAACCTCACAGGCCACCTTTAAATTTAGATTTCTTGGACTCCTCTGAGTCCCAAGTCAAAACATGGAAGGGCAGAAAGACATGGCCCCAGGCTGTGCTCTTGCCTGCCTCCTCTGTCATTCCCCAGCTCTGTCCTGCTTAGTAGGAGGGATGCATGTGGATACTTAGCTTGCATGTCCCTCTTCTAGTCAGATCCTTGCAAATAGCAGCCTGCTGCCAGCCATGGACCTAGGGGTACACATTCTGATGATGTTACTTACCCTAAGAGATGGGCTCTGGAATGAGGTACCTATGGACCCAAGAAATGGGCTAAGTGCTCTTTGGGCAAAGAGTTTCAGGATTTTAACTCCTAGGATTTTAACTACAAGGAGGAGAGATGTGTGTGTGTGTGTGTGTGTGTGTGTGTGTGTGTGTGTGTCTATGTCTATCTGTCTGTCTGTCTCTGTGTATGTAGCATGGCCTCTAGATGGGCATGTCTCCTTGGCTCCTGTGGGCATATGTGCAAGAGCAGAGGCAGAACTCAGAAGGGGGTTTTCTAGTGCACTCAGAGCATCACTCTCACCACTGTCTTCCCATTTACATACATGCTTGAACCAAAATGCAATATTTGAGCTTTATCAATACTCCATATTATTCTGCTTCTTGATTTTGTGATTTTGACCTAGTTTCCTTCATCCTTTTTTTTTTTTTTTTTTTTGGTACCAGGGATCGAACTTGCAACCTCGCATTTGCCAGGCAGGTGCTTGCGCTGCTGAGCTAAATCCCTGGCCCTCCTTCATCCTTTTGAGCTCTCTAAGCCCCTCATTGCTGACCCTCAACTTCTGTTGCCAAACACGTCACCACCCACACATAGTGTCAGTGTGGTGGGTACAACATGACTTAGGCCCTGAGCTGGTCATAGGAGTCCACAGCTTCAAATACTGCTTTTTCTTAGCTGACTTGCTAGTCATATAACTTTCGGCAAATGTTAGGCTTCAATTTCATCTTCTTTAACACTGAAATAATTTATTTTCTAAGGTAACTCTGAGGATAAAATGAAATAATGGTTAGCAAGAGCCACTCACAGTCCCTGGCAAAGAATAAATGTGTAGCAAAAAGTTCCTTCCCCTCCCCGCAAGCTGTGCCCCTTTCTTGACACCAGATACAAGAAGCACCTTGGGAGATTAGGCCGTCTCCACAGAGAGATGCCAATTAGGTTAGTCCTCAGCATCAGCCCTTGGGCTTCTTTCTCCCTCTCCCGAGTTGGAGCCTCCTGAAGAATATTAGTACCTGATTTCTACTTTCAGTTGTCAAAAATTGTTACTTAGTAGTGTGTAACCTGCTAGATGATGGGGCAGTCAACTTCCAGGCTGGGTAACAACACTCAAGTCTTTGTTGTTAGGGACGCAGATTTCTTGTGTCAGCATAATTATGACAACAATGATGGAGTCTGAAAGTGAATAAGAGCATTATTATCTCTAAGGAATGAAAGACCCACAGTTATTTTGCAGTGCCTGATATTGTGGGAATGAACAAATTTGAGTTAAGCTAAACTACACTCCATTCAATGAGACTAGCCATTGAACAACACTAGAAAAATGCAAACTGATTTACAGAAGCAATATTTTTTTTTTTTTTTTGAGACAGGGTCTTTCTATGTAGCCAAGGCTGACCTTGAACTGGTGGTAATCCTCCTGCCTCAGTCTCCTGAGTGCTGGAATTTCAAACATGTGCCACCACACTTGTCTAGAAGCAGTATTTATGAATCAATAGCTAATAGCTGGTAAACAAAAGATGACAAATTTAAATGAAATGCAATTATTTTTTATAGAAATAGGCAAAGAATTTAGAAGTTCAGTGACCAGTGCTGGTGGGGTATCTTAGTCACTTTTTTGCATTGCTGAGACACCCATAACTTAAAGGAAGTTTATTTTGGCTCACATTTACAGTCCATGGGTGGCTGGCTTCCAGGCATGGCAGAAGGTCTGCTGGAGGACAGCTGCTCAAGTTATGGCTGTGAGGAAGCAGAGAGAGAGGATAAGATGCAACCCATCTAAGTCACCTCATCCAAGTGACCTGCCTCTAACTAGCACCCAGCTCCTCATAGCACATTCAGCTGCCAAACTCATTAGTGCATGAATCCACTGATGAATGTCACAACACTGAGATCTAGTAACTATCCAAAAACCCAACTTCTGAAATCATGAGACCTTTGGGGATCATCCTCCTTCTCACCTGTGACATGGTGATGCACCAAAGGGGCTGCTTTTATATATAATGATTGCTATATCAATTGATATATTTTTGGTAAAGCAGTAATGATAGTAATTAAGTTATGGTATCCAGCCATATCAACCTGTCCCCCTCTTTTTTTTGTGTGTGTGAAGAGGAATTATTTTGAGTTGTATACATGATATATAATATAATGTGTATAAGGAACATAACTTTGGGAAAATTAGGCTAGAGGTTGGACAAGGCTGGAAGGGATGGACTATCATTGAATTTGACAGCTTCAGATTAGTTTCAGATATGACAACAAATTGTATGTTACAGTGAAAAGTAGAACCCTATATAGTCAGAATACTGTATGCATGAAGATTGAGAATAATCCAGAGTGTTATAAACTCCCACTATGGATATTTATTTATAGATTTTTGAATATTTTCATTTTCCTATAGTCTTTAGGTATTCTTTTATAATGAAAAAGAAATTCTGTAATTTAAGCAAAGGTCACATTATTTTCAGATGGCAGAGAACATTATTTATGGGAGAACTTGGCCACTTATGGATTCATTAAACGTCAGAGAAGAAAAGGCAACTCTTCCTTTGGGAGGCAGGATTTGGAAAGAAACAAAGACTCAGCCTTCCTCCCCTGGGAGACCTAAGAAGCTACCATATGTTTGGAACAGTTGCATAGACCTGAAAATTTGATAATGGAAACCTGAAAAGATGTTTTTTTCTCCTTTTGTAGTCTCAGTCCTCTGACTGTGGCCTTACTGCTAGTGGCGGTGAGTGGTGGTGGGCACATCTGAGACTCACATGTGATGCACAGTGGTTTAAGCAAGTACTGTGCCATGTAGGAAACAGGGAATTAGATGAGAGACCCCAAGGAAATACTGCATCAGTTTTACACAAAAAATGAGAATTAACCAAAGACTGCTTGAAGTTGTAAATGGGTAGGTTAAATAAACTAAAAATAAGAGGAAAGACTTGTAGCTACCAAAATAAGGACTTTGGTCCAAACTGAGACATTATAACTATTTTGAACTTCACTGTTTCCTTTTTTATTTTCAGCAGTTATAATCAATGCTTAAGTGTTTAAATAAACTTTGCTACTTAATAAGTTATATAATAACATGTTGAATTACTTATTTATTCTTTCATTTTCAAAATAGTCACTTTGGCTAACCTTGATTTCAAGAGTTACTTCTTTCACCTCCTCAAATCCTGAACTGTACATTTTCATGCCTTTTAAAATGGAAGAATATGAGAAGAGGGCTTTGTGTCAGTCCCATCCTTGCTCTTGCTAAGTGTTCATTATGACTCAGTGACCTGATTATTAAAAGCTAATGTATATTTGGCACTATAAGAAATTCACCTTAAATACAGTGATGGCAAGTACATGATATTAGCGTTCTGTGTGCCATCTCTACTGTCATCTCTAACCAGGTGGCTGAATTGGCCTAGAGCCCTTTATTGAAAAGGGTTACCTGGCCAAGTTCAGATTTAGGAGTAATGTGTACCTGTGTCTGTCACAGGTGTGGGTGCAGGAGAAACCAGCAGTCTTGCCAAGGAATTTCCACCTTAGCTTTAAGGGGCACCAGGGTCTCTGTGTTTAAAGATTTAAATTTGATTGGGAAAAACATGATTCATCTGAGGAAGGAGAGAAGGAGACAAAAAGTATAAGAGAAATCAAATACAGTGGCAGGCACCCAAACAGTAAACTTCTTAAGTACTGTTGACTTTAAGGAGGGCTGAGTTGTTTGCTAAGTGCTGGAAGAAGGCAGAATGCCAGGACCGTTGGTCAGATCGGGTTTTCTGAGGCTGTACCTATTGGTATTGAGTTGGACCAGAAGGCAGCAGACCTGGAATAAGCCTGCAAAGATGGTTCAGGTTGAAGGGAATTCAGGCTGCTTCTTGACAGTGTACTCTAAAGTCTCAGGAGCCAAGACTGATCATGCCTGACCTCTGACCTCCCCATAGTGAGGACGTATGCAAACGTGGCTTCACCGTCATCATCGACATGCGGGGCTCCAAATGGGACCTCATCAAGCCCCTTCTCAAAACGCTACAAGAAGCCTTTCCAGCTGAGATCCATGTCGCCCTCATCATCAAGCCAGACAACTTCTGGCAGAAACAGAAGACCAATTTTGGCAGCTCCAAATTCATCTTTGAGGTGAGCCACACCTTTCTTCCACCTCCTTTTCCCTCCCCTCTGCTACCCACACATTTCTCACTTCCTCTTTTCTTTTTTTTTTTTTTTTTGTGCCAGGGATCGAACTCAAGACTTTGTGTTTGCCAAGCAGGCACTTATGCCGCTGAGCTAAACACCCGGCCCTCACTTCCCCTTTTCCACCTACCCTACCATATGCAACATGTCAAAGGCTGAGATTTCAGGATTCCTTGGCCAGTTAGAGTCTGGGGAGGAATAAGAAGTTCAGAAGGTTCCAAATGCACAGCCTCATATGATAGTTTTATATACTGCTGGTGGGAGTGTTCACTGGGATAACTATCTGAGAGCAACTTGCAATTTGTGTTGAAAGCCTTTAAGAGTTTGTACTCGTTGATTTAGTAATTCTTCTAGGAAAATATTCTTAACATAAAAACTGAAACTAAAAAGACAAAAAGCTAATCAAATTATGAGAAAATATGTATAAAAAATCTTCACATAATTTTTACAAGAATATAGATGTACACAAATACATATCTAATAAATTATATATGCATATGTAGGTTCTATACTAACCATTGGTTTTCACAATATTAATACACAGATGCTATGAAGTTATTGAGATCACATTTAGAAACTATCACAGAATGTTCATAGTATATTGTTTTTTAAAAGGCAAATTATAGAACAGTATGGATGGTATAATGTAGAACTTGTTTTTTAAGTGTGTATATGGAGATGGAGAGACACATGAAGACATTAACAGTGGGTCAGTCAGAATGTTTGGGACAATAGGTGATTTTTATTTTCTCCATGTTTTCCTATTTCAAGGATGATATATAACCTTTAAAGTCAGGAAAAACATGTTATTTTATTTTATTTTATTTTGTCATTTTTTTATTTAAAGAGAAAAAAACAGGAAAAAGGTAGAAATATTACAGAATTTCAAGAAAAGAAGATAAATAGTAAGAAATCACTAGTTGATACATTACACATTGTTCTTTTAGAAATAGTTATTCAAGTTACAGGATTAAAGCACACAAAGTAGGCACTAAAGCAGTGAGAGTGCAAACAGATCTGTTCAACAA
>PVLA01001435.1:319677-347503 GCA_004027455.1 Hydrochoerus hydrochaeris | reverse complement strand
GCTTCCTATTTCCTCTTTTTTTTACAATAGCAATTATACGTTTTTAAAATTTTATTTAAAGAGAAGAAAAAAAGAAAAAAAAAACAAAAAAGGGTAGCAACAATACAGAATTCTAAAAGAAAGAAAGAAAAAGGAGAATGAGAAAAAGCCCCACTAAGAAATCAGTAATTTTTAAATTACATATTGTCATCTTGGATGTAATTGTTTAAGTTACAAAGTTAAAGGGTACATAGTAAATATTCAAACAGACTACAAACAGTTTTGCTCAAAGATCCAACAAAGATTCAGCAATATGGTCATCTATTTTACACACTCAAACTTACATGCAGTTATATCCCTTAGAGCACTTTCTTTTCCTCTCTTTTTTACAATAGCAATTACACATTTTGGTTTTATTACTCTTGTAGTTCCTATTTACTCTTTACACTAGAGACACAATATGATATTTATAAATATGATTCTTATTTATTTCACTAATGAGGATAGTCTCAAGTTGTCTCCATTTGCCTATGAAGGCCTCAAGATCATCCTTTTTTATAGCTGAGTAATATTCCATTGTATAAAAATGCCACATCTTTTTCATCCACTCTGCAGTTGATGGGCATCTTGGTTGTGTCCAGGATTTAGCTATCACAAATTGTGCAACTATGAACATGTGTGCACATATATCACTGTGATATGAACTTTTCAGTTCTTTGGGGAAAATAGCCAGGAGGGGGATAGCTGGATTGAATGGGGCTTCTAATCCTAGTCTTCTGAGAATTCTCCATATGGATTTCCATAATGGTTACACCAGTCTACATTCCCACCAACAGTGGAGCAGTGTTCCTTTTTCCCAGCAGCCTCGCCAACATTAAACATGTTATTTTAAACTAAGTTTTCCTTAAGAATTTTTGGGAATATAAATTGCTTAAGAATTTTTAATGACAGAATATCAAAGATTTAAGCATTTTTGTTCCAGCCAAATTTGAGCTGTTCCCTTTCTCAGCATTCTGGTCCTCATCTGTAAGGAGATGAAGTGCATGCATGCATGAATATGCATGTGCATGTGTGCTTGTGCATGTGTTAGTGTCTGTGTGGTGTAAGGGCAGAGCTGCTTTGAATCTTTCAGCAGCTTCGCATTCCAGACTCTTGTGCCCCAGGGGTGGCCCCAATTGGCTGCAATTTGAGCATGGAGACCTGACCACTCAACTAAAGAAGCTCTCATTCTCTGTAAATAACCCATGAATTTGTCTTGTTATAAAAACAGCTACCTATCATAGTTTCCCAGCACCCTATGGAATGTTAGGGACTTTGTAGAAAAATTCTTTTAATATTTTTGGTTTGTATACAGAAGTGGTGACAAGTCTATAAATTTATAAGCTAGAGAGACTGAAAATAGTATTCCATTAAGTCTTGAAACATTGCTTCCTTGTAGCTCCTCTGTACATCCTATCTCCCTGTACCTTCTTCACCTAAATGGAGCAAGTTTGTCTTTGTCTCCTACACCAGAATAGACAGCTGGGGGCTTCTCTCTCAGGAGAATATTTATACAGCTCTGTCTTAAACAAGTTGCAGACTGAGGCAACAAGGGACAGGGAAACGGGGGTACAGGCTTATTCAATGGCAGTTACCTATGAATAACTGGTGAGTATATTCACGGGGAACTTCTGGAAGTGTAAACTGAGTGAAATTTCAAGGAGGAAGTGCTCTAGAATAAGGCTTCTCAAAGTTTAATGAACACACATCTCCTGAAGATCTTGAAAATGCAGATTGTGACTCAATAGATGTGAGGTAGCTGCTACTATTCTGCATTTCTGACAAGCTTGCAGGTCTGCTGATGGTCCTAGCCCAATGGCTATACCTTCAGCAATGAGGATCCAGATTAGTAGGTTTGTATCTCTGACTGCACATTCAAACCACCTGAGAAACTTTAAAAACTATCTGTGCCCAAGTTCTTGCCTCAAAAATCACAATTTCTGGGGTAGATTGTTTTTTTCTTCAGATTTGTACTTAAGGGATTCTGATGAACAGTCAAGTTTGAGAACTGTCTTACAGAGCAGCTACTTCTTGTCTTTGGAGGGGGAGAGAAGGGAAAGGAAAAAGATGAGATTCTCAGAGAGTATCAAGATAGAGACAAACTGCTTTACAGGTTCCAGTAAGGATACAGCCTTTAGGTCCTCATGGTGCATTGCCATGTGCCTGGCCTCCTATGTCTTTTGCACAGATCAGTACATTTAATCCCAGAAAGCTGTATAAGAAAGGTAATACAGGTTGAATATCCCTTATCTGAAATGCCAGGGCCCAGAAGTTTCAGATTTTAGAGCTGCATCTTTTTCTTTTTTTTAAATTTGGGAATATTTGCATAGACATATGGATGAACATCTCTAATCTGAAATCCAAAGTGTTTCAAAATCCATTTCAGATTTCTTGATTTTGGATTAGGGGCGATCAGCCTGTTTCATCTCTGCTATACGGAGGAAGAGACTAAGGCTCTGAGATCTCAAAGGACTGGAATAGATAGGAGAAATCAGTCTCAGAAGAAGCAAAAGGGGTTTGTTTATGGTTATAAACACGTTTATTTATTTATTTATTTATTTTTTTGGTGGATTTGATGTTATTTGGTGGGTATATTCTGCTTCTTGGAGATAGATATTTTCCACTCTGCTCTCCAAGAGCTGGTGAAGCCTTGAAGAGAGTAACTAAGGACCCATCCCACTTTTGCTCTATGAGACACTCATAGAAGAGTGTCTGTGATGGGGCCCAGGCTGACTTCCTATGAAATCCTTGTAGTTCAAATATGATCCACATTGCTCACTGCAGCCATGATAATGCCTTGACCCATGGGTCTGAGTCTACAGCTATAGCAAAGAGCCCTCTATACCACGTGCTAGGTCTTTGTTTCTTCCAGCCTCTGTTTGTAGCATCTTAACCCTATTATGAGGAGGAGGGAAGATGAGAGGAACAGAGACACATGGCAGTCTTTCCTTCAATGTGAAGGGTAAGGCAGTCAGGGGTCTGTGGCTCATCTCTGGCTCCTAACCAGTGGATCCTTTGGTCTCCCACTCACCCTTTACAGGGCAGGCTCTTGTCTTTATTATGTGGACTTGTCTTGTCTTTTCTCCTTGCATTTTCATCCACCCACCTGTTTCCACCCTGGTCTTATCTCCCTTCATTTCCCCATGCCACTGAGTCTCCCACTCTGTGTCTGCCCTTCCCAGACGAGCATGGTGTCCGTGGAGGGCCTCACGAAGCTGGTGGATCCCTCTCAGCTGACAGAGGAGTTTGATGGCTCTCTGGACTACAACCATGAGGAGTGGATTGAGCTGCGGCTGTCCCTGGAGGAGTTTTTCAACAGTGCAGTGCACCTGTTGTCACGCCTTGAGGACCTGCAGGAGATGCTGGCCCGGAAGGAGTTCCCTGTGGATGTGGAGGGCTCTCGGCGACTTATTGATGAACACACACAGCTCAAGAAAAAGGTGCTGAAGGCCCCTGTGGAGGAGCTGGACCGGGAGGGGCAGCGGCTGTTGCAGTGCATCCGCTGCAGTGATGGCTTCTCAGGGCGCAACTGCATCCCGGGCAGTGCAGACTTCCAGAGCCTGGTGCCTAAGATCACCAGCCTCCTGGACAAGCTACACTCCACCCGGCAACACCTGCATCAGATGTGGCATGTGCGCAAGCTCAAGCTGGACCAGTGCTTCCAACTGCGGCTCTTCGAACAGGATGCTGAGAAGGTAGGAATGGAACCAGCTATGCCTGAGCTGCTGGGAGTTCGGGTCAAAGCTTTTTAGAGAAACTGGTGGGAGTTCCTAATCCAGTTCTCTGCTTAACCACAGTAGAAGTTTTGTCAAAAACATTTTTTTTAAGTGACTATTAGTTTTGCCTGGTGTAAGTTTATTTCAATCTTACATTTGGCCGGTGCTCAGTGAGTGTGCTTGAAGTTTACCCTTATGTAATATTTATTATGTGCCAGGAACTGTTCTAAGCATCATGTATAAATTAACTCATTTTAATCCTTTCAAAAGTCCTAAGAAGTAGTTAGGCTCTCTTTCTGTTTTAAAGGTGAAGAAACTGAGGGGTTAACTGAGAGGTTAATCAGGCTAGGAAGTGCAGCCTGGCTACAGAGCCTGTGCTTTCACCCACTGTTACACACTGTCCCTCTATGTGGGGCTCAAGTTTCCTAAACAGAAAAAAAAAAAAAGGCTATGTGAAGCCGCCATCACATTAGTGTCTATTGTCCTGCAGTGTACTTTATTACTGATAAAGCACTTTCATATATGTAGTCTTATTTCATCTGCACAATTCTTCCATCTCTGGGAGGCAGATGGCAGTGTCTGTATTGACATGCAGGGAAACTGATGCTCTTTGATCTCAGGTCTGCAGTGCCAGAGCTGATAAGTGAATGCAGTGTTTTCAGGTCTGAAGCTTTCCTTGCCATACTGTCCTTTTTTTTTTTTTTAAAGACTTTTTTTGGAGTACTTTCTCAACTAAGATACCATTTTCCCAGCAGTGAATTTCAAAGCTTTCCTCTTATCAGGGAAAAGCAAGATACAAGAAAGTAAAAAAGAAAAATGACATCTAGTGCCTCTTTGCTAAGGATACAAAATATTTTCTCCAGATTCTCCTCAAGCAAAACAGGAAAAAAGAGTGTTTAATATTATTGTTCTTCAAGAAGATGAAAATGGGCTCCTTCCTCCTACTTTTCTGGGCGTGACTTATATTTGTATGCATAATCCTATTCTTGGACATGCCATTGTATCACTCAGTAACCCACAGACTTTACACACATACTATCTGATATAGTGTTTTTGTCTTTCAAAAGTTCAAAATGAAAATATCTTTAGGTAAAGTATGGTAAAAATCAAGATATAAACCTATTTATAGAATTACAATCCTAATTTATGTATAATAAGAAAATGTACCAAAATATTGATAGTTTTTATTTCTGGGAACCAGACTTATGGTTGATTTAATATCCCTATACATGTTCTGCATCTTCCAGTCTTTTATAATTTATATTTCACTAGAAAAATCAATATACAGTATGTAGTTTTTAAAAGAATACATATTCCTGTGTACAATAGAACTTTCGAACCTCACTTGAGCAAGGTTTTGGAAGAGCAATGTAGAAAGAATACTTTCCCTGACCTTCCTCAGAGCGCTTTGCCTCATGGTCTGACCCTGCCTCTGCTGTGTGGGAGGGGGCAGCTTGAACCATACAATCTCTGCATTGCTCACCAAGTAACAGGGAGCCAGAACAGGAGTCAGCTGCTCCGTGAAGCTAGAGGCAGGAGCTTGGCTCCTCTGGCCAGTGTGGGACAGTTTGGCTCATTCCTTTTATTTGAGACGTCTGCTTTGGAACTGGGAGTCTGCTTTCCAGTCTTTGTACCTCTTTCAGTGAGCCAGCAACAAGAAGAAGGCAGGAGACTTGTGTCTTCCTGGGTGTGTTTTAGAGTTGGGGGCCTTTCAGAGTATGCCTGAAGCTCAGTAGGAGAATCCTTCATGGAGCTCAGATGATGCCTTTCTCAAAACCAAATCAAACATTGTACCACAGCCTCAGGAGTTACCAGCTGGGGCAAGCTTCCTTCCCAGAGCCAGCTGGCTTCCATTCAACTGGTCAGTAACTGCTACCACCCATACAAGGGGGAATCAGAAACTACAGTGGACATTTAAATTTTAAAAATTTATTGATGTACACATTACAATTAATCCCCCTTAAAACATTCCTTCTTACATCATGCACTCTTCACCCTTCATTCTTGCCAATTTCTGAAGCAGTTCTGGAAGTCCTTTGTTGTGCGTCTTTATGAGGTGATAAAATATATGGTGAGTGCTGCTGCTGAGTGCCATCTAATGGAAAGGTCAGCTTGTAAAAACATTATAGTGCATCCTCATCCAGTTTATTCACTAGATCTACTTCCCCAAAGTAAAAATGACTATGAAAAGAAAATGTTTGGAATCAGTTCAGGACATCAAGGCCATCACAACACCATAACTAAAGACATGTAAAAGGACTTCCAGAAGTGCTTTAGAAAGTGGCAGGAATGATAAGTGTGTTTGAAATAAAGGAGTGTATTTTGAGGAGAAATTTTTTGTTGTTTGTTTGTTATTCAGAGTCTCACTATACAATTCAGGTTGGCCTTGAACTCACTTCGCATCCCAGTCTGGTCTCAAACTCACGACAATCCTTCTGCCTTAGCCTCCTTAGTGCTGGGATTACAGGCATGCATCACACACCTGATCAGTGTGTCTTTCTCTGTAATAAATTTTTTAAAATTAAAAAATACCATATTTTTTGGTCATACCTTGTCATAGCCTGTCAGTTCATGTTCACAAGAATTATAGTCTATTATTCCTGTTTTCCATTTGAGGAAGTAGAAACTCAGCTAGTTAGACAGAGCCAGTATATTAGTCTGCTTCCAAAGCCCCCCCAAACTCTTATCCAGTAACCCTGCTATACCTCTACCCCAGGAACCTGTCTCGTAGTACTGCTGACTGCCAGCCAGAGTGCCCCTAGTTCCCCGGGCCACACCCTGAGGAGCCTAGAGAAACCTCAGATTCTGCTTCCTAATGCTTATTCTTCAGCAGGGATTCTTATTTTTTCTGAGTCAAAGATCTCTTTGATCTGGTAAAACCTAGACTCCTCAGAGTAATATTTGTCAGTGTACCAAAAATATACATAGGCTTATATAGCAAGTACTGAAATACTGTTAGTTATTTTAAAAAACTCAGTACTACATATACTTCTTTATTAACAAGTAATAGGATCTACTTGAAGTCTGAACACTACCATGACTTTTGAAATAGTGAGAAACATAAATGATATTTCAGGAAAAGAATATTGATATGTGGATTAGTCAGTCTTCCCTTTGCTGGAACAAAATATCTAACCTTTGTAGTTTAGAGGAGGAAAAGTCAAATGGATGATTGGGTGGGGTTTTTTGTTTTTAGTACCTAAGATCAAACTCAGGAGCTCGAACTTCCCAGGCAAGATGATTGTTTGAGAAGTTTCAGTCCAGGACATGCTGGCTCCACGGCAGGAGCGTGATGGTAGAAGGACTTGGTAGGGCAAAGCTGCTTGCTTCATGGCAGAAGGAAGCAGAACACAGAAGGGCAGCATGTTTGTGGGGGCCACAGACTAGGCATAGCACTGAAGATCATATCACTGTGACCCACCCTGACACACCCAGAGCTGGGCTTAAGCCAATTAAATTACCATCCGGCTCAACTGTCACAATGTGATATGGAAATATATATGTTTTTATTGGTGTCAAAGGCACCAGCATAGCTAACACTACTGTAGTTTGATGCCTGTGTTCATAAGGAAAGAGAATGCCATATTTCAGCTACAGGCTAGTAAAAATAAAGATATTTTTTCTCATCTAAATATGTGATTCCTGAATTATGTCATGGATGCTAGAATCCCTATTCTGTGGTATGTGTGTGTTGGGGAGAAAAAGAGGGGGAAGAAGAGGGGCAGAGAGAGAGAGAGAGAGACAGAGAAAGAGAGAGAGAGGCAGAGAGAGAGAAAGATTAAAATAAAGCAGAGGCAGCAAGAAAAATGATGGGAAGAGGGCATCCCTGGAATATTTTGACATTGAGTCAGTGGTGAAAATGCTGCTTAAGCTTGACACAGCTGCCACAGAAAATGTGCAGGGTGTGGATCTGGGGAGAAAAATCAGTCCTTCTAAGTTGCTTCCAGATTCATTTAAAATATCTGTGTGGAACTAAGTAGCTCCGCCTTTGACTTACTTGGCATTTTTGGAAGGGGGTCAGGCGGGTAATGTTTTAGGGTAAGGACTGTGTGCAGATCCACATTTAAACAATGGTGTAGGGAAATAGTTACTGTGTGAGCTGCATCTCAGCCTGCTTCTAATGGGAGACTTGCTGGCTGGTCAGTGAGGCCGTTAACTCCAAATCTGGGAAGCTCTTGGCAGTCAGAGAGAGGAGTCTAGTGGCTGTTCAGCTTTTATTTTTGATGCAGAAGTGGGTGTAGAGTCCTCTTTGGCTCTGTGGGGAGACAGCTTGTACCTCAGGGCTTGCATGATGATTTGGTGCTTCCCATTACTAGACAGCCTTAGAGAGGGAAGCCACCTCTCTCCACCATCTCTGATCACTGTGAGACCTCCCTTCATTCTCTTAGAGCTGGTAGAGGGAGATTTATGCAGCTATGTTGTCTCCCAATTAAACACCTAGAGAGGAGAGACACTATTCATAAGTCATAAAGCAGGCTGTGTACTCACTTAACAATGAATACTGAGTAAATGCCATGAGCCCAAACAAGGCATTTGAGTAAAGATAGGTGGATGAAAGTTTCTATCCTAGAGTGGCTCACCATGTATTAAAGGAGGAAGGCACATAAATGCTGGTTTACATGTTTACTTGAAACAAATTTATTGAAGTATAATTGATTCTTAATAAGCTGGACATCTTACGGTGTACAACCTGATGAGTCTTAACATGTGCATGTACCCCTGGAAACATTACCACAATCAAAGTAATAGGTATATCCATACCACTGAATATTTCTTTGTTTCCTTTTGCATAAAGTCTCATTTATTAAATGTCTGTTGCGCACCTTATATTGCCCTGGGCACAGCCTTTGTGTTTGGGAGTTATCTAATACAAATGATCATCATAGCTAAGGAGTGGCAGGAAAGTCTTAATGAGCCATGTATGGGTGCACTGGGCAATTCAGAGATGATCAAGTAACATGTGATGTTTGAAGATGAACCACCATTGCATTAGCACAGTGGTCTATAACTAATGGACTTGTCTTCCAATGTGTTCACAGAACACAAGTTGGGTCATTCCTTATTAGTCTGCATAGATTATGCAACTTTGTTTCAAGCCATCTCTTTCCCTAGCTGCAATGGACTGCACGTAAAAAAGGTGTCTGCCCTCCTTCTTTACCAAGAGTACCAACAGTTCTCTTCTTCACTGGGAGGGAGGAGGGCTGTGGGTGGTATTTAAAATCATTAAGTAGATTCACCGTAGCTACTGTAGATGTGCCTTCAGAAAAAGGAAGGGTGGGTTCTGCTTAGTGGAGCATCCTCCCTACACTCCCTTTTCTGGTGCCTCCTGTGCCAGAGGCCAAAAAGGCTGAGCGGGTGATGACTGTCCACATGTGATGCCCATAAACAGCAGGAGAAAGTACTGACACTGCCTTGCTATCTGGCCTCTGATCTGGAGAAGGCCCTCCACTTTCTTGTCTTTGTAAGAAAAGCATTGTGCTTAGAGGAGCCTTGGGGCATAACTAGACCTAAATGATTGGGAAATTTTGCCTAGTTTCTTCTGAATAAAGAAGATTATACTAATGTTTACCTGAGACCCAGTTTTCAGTCTTGCCCAAAGCTTTTCTGGAAAAATAAAACAGAAAGAAAAGAAAAGAGAAGAGAAGAGAAGAGAAGAGAAGAGAAGAGAAGAGAAGAGAAGAGAAGAGAAGAGAGAAGAGAGAAGAGAAGGACGATATTCCCTTTTCCTACAGGAAAGTCTCCCCAGACAATAAACAAAGCTACCTGTTTGGGCTCTAATATTGGAATCAGGGTTCCTATTGGTTTATGCAGTGTCGTGGTTTGTTTCACATGCAAACACATATGTGGGTCTTGCCCAAGACAACATCTTTATCACAACCCCTGAGAGAATATTTTGTGTCCACTTCCTCTACTACCAAAATATCTAGCCCAAATGAGAATCTTACTGTTTTTGCTGCACAGAGAAGAATGTGGCTTTGGTGGTTTCCTGTGAATACTCTTTCACACCAACTCTGGAAAAGTCGCTGTTAATAGTCAGGGGTTGTGAGGAGAACAATTACATACAGGACACAGAACTTAGAATATTTTATGACGGTTACCTGGAATTAAATACAAGAAAGTGTAGGAAATCTGTCCACAATACTAAAGACTCAGAATACTCAGCCAAGGGCCTAGATCCCACAGCAGTATCCTACATAAGTCAAGCTGAAGACCAAGAGCCCATGACAATGCCTCCCAAAGGTCCAACTGGAGGTCTAGAGCCCATGACAAGGACTCACGCCAGTCTGTTTTATGGATCTGCACTGGGAAGGCCCAAAGGTCAGCGGTGGGAGCTAGAAAGTCTATGCCAGTGGGACGGAGTTGAAGGAGCTGAGCCAATAGGTTGAGGGTTGAGGGTTCTACACTGGAGCTGAGAAGTCACATTCATAATAAGGACCAGGGCTGCCCTAAAAACTACTACAGCCATCCTCAGGGACAGTGGAGTCCAGAGTTCCTCAGACAGTGAGAACAGTCGAGTATATGCCAGGAAGCCAGCATGACAAGCTTCTCCTGGAGATTAAACAGCACACATCTTCCCCTCTGGAGCCAGGAAGTGATGCTCTATGTAAGGAACATAGCTCTCCCAAAGTGAACCACAGCTACACTCAGTGACAAGGTCTCAAGCTCCTCTGATGATAATGGCTGAATTCATATCAAGGAGGCTAGCCATGACAAGCTCCCCCAGGAGAACCAATGGCTTGAAACAGCAACACTTAGGAAAGCCCTGGCACTTCTTCTCCACATCTCTGTTTATGCTGGCAACTTTCCTCAGGTGGGCCATTGAATTAAATCAGCATCATGTTGATTTAAGTCAGCTGATATTAAGTTGACCACCAGTTTTTAATCCATAAAAGTCTCCGTTAGAAAACCTACTGTTTAAATACTACTTGCATATTCATTATTGCATGGTAAAAGTCCATTCATATCTATGATGCTATGTCCATGGGGAAATGGAGATAGTGACTGAGTGAGCTTAGGATTTGTCCTGCAGTGCCACCTATCATTTGTGAGACCTTAGACTCATCTTTAACCTCTGACCTTCAATTGGGTTACCAACTGTTATGGTTAATATCTAGATGTCCCCCAGGAGCCTCATGAACTCAGAGGTGGGGCTTTTGGAAGATGATTGGATTATGGGGACTTACAGGTAACTTGCTATTAGGAGGTGGCATCTGGTCAGAAGAGGTGGGTCACGGTGTGGGGGTGGGAGTGTTCTGGAAGGATTTATCTGCTTCTCCAGCTGCTCCTTTCATCTCTCTCTCCATCTCTCTGTCTCTGTTTCTGTCTCTCTCTCTGTCTCTTACTCTGACTATCTCTGTGTGTGTCTCTCTCTCTTTCTCTTGTCTCTCTCCTTTTTATCCAGAATGGTATGAGCAGCTCTCCTCTGTCTGCTATGTCCCTCTGCCCTACTGTCCTGCCTTTGAGGCAACTGGCAATGGACTGTAAATATGAAAGTAAACCTTTCCTCCTTTAAGTTGTAGGTGGTGGGTATTGTGTCTCAGTGACAAAAAAAGTGAGTAAGACACCAGGAAAACAAAGGAAAAGAGTTTGGACAGGCTCAGTGTCTTTTAATTTGTTTTCATATTGTGCTCTTTACTCACACAATGCTCTCTTTTCATGAAAACATCTTTCAGCAGGTGAAGCAGGTAACCATAGTCACAGTAGTGGTAGCTGTGATGGTAGTGGTAGAGATGGTGATGTCCAGAAATAAACTTTTGGGAGACCTATCAGAATCTTCAGAATAGTTTGATAAAGTCCTCAACCCAATTCCTGGTTCCCCTTGTTAGGATTTATGTCTGAATATCCTTCAAGAGTCTCATGTGCTCATACACAGGCCTTTGGAAGATGACTAGATTATGGGGCTTGTAGCTAACTTTCTGTGAGAAGATACCATGTGGTCAGAAGAGGCAGAGCACCTTGGGTGTGATCTGGGAGGATATATCTCCTTCCTTGATCTCTCTGTACTTCTGGTTGCCATGAAGTGAGCAGCTTTCCTCGGTGGGCATCCTGGGGATGTCCTGAAATGCTTTCTGCCATGCCATTCTGCCTTGCAGCTAGCTGATTATAGATTGAAACCTCTACAAACTGTGAGCCAAAATAAAACTTTCCTCCAAATTGTGCGTGTTGGGTATTTTTGTCCCAGGAGTGAGGAAAGTGACTAAAGCACAGTCTTCTTTTAAGACTTGCTACACTAAATATCTAAGCCCTTTGATAGCTCAACAATTCTAAAATACTTTTCACTTGATTACTGTTCATATCCTCTACATATCTACCATAGATTTTATTCTGTAATTTTCTATACCTTGGGAGATTATGAAAAGTAAGAAAGTTTTCTCAGCAAATAAAACCATAGCCTCAAGTTCTTGTTCTGTATTAAAAAAAACCCAAAATGCTCAGGGTTGTTAAGAGAATGAAATGGGGTAATGGTTGTTGAAGTACTATATGTGGTTCTTGGGCAGCAAAGCTGTCCTCTTCCACTTGCTTTCTTTCCTTTTCCTTGTGCTATTCCAGTCATGGTTCACTCTTCAGGCATAGATGCCTACTTATAGCATGCATAGTACCACTAATACTGCCTTCCACATAAATCATTTTCAATTGTCCCTAATTGAACAAGATTAAGAATTGATTTTTGAGAGAAGTTAGAAATTTTTATGTAGATTCATGTGGGCCTTAAGGTCACGAGGCTGTGCAATGCACCTGGACTAAGAACAAAAGAGGAGCACTAGGTTGAACTGGGTCCTGCCTGTTGGGCCGGCCAGTGTGTGTGGAGGGGATAACCTTCATGGAGAAAGTTCTCTGGAAACACAGTGTCTGTCCTTGAAGCAGCCATAGTGATTTTTCCTTGCATCCCAGAGGAGGCAGTCATTCCTTCCCATGTACCTTCTTATCAGAGACTTTTGTTACATGATTTGTGTTATACTTAAGAGTATATTTATCTTGCTCCCTTGCAAACCTAGGGCAAGAAACACTTCTAATAATCTATCTAAGGAAAACACACCTGGTTTTTAGATTCTTGGAAGTCTATGCAAACAAAATAGTGTTGCTTTCATGTAGATTACCTTGGAAAAAATAATAATAAATATGAGGTATCACTGAGTAAAGGATCTCATGCTAGTCAGCAGGCCACTGTGCTAAGGACTATATGCTTTTGAAGTATGAATGTCCTGTTAGCCTCATTAGCATTTCAGGGCATCCCCAGGATGCCCAATCACTGGACATAATAACCACTGCTGTTTCCTGTCCTCCTTCCAAGGTAAATATAATTCTAATAACTCCTAGAGCCTAACACAGGACCCAGAGTCTCATCTTGCCTAGACTGACCAGTGGGACCAGTTGTCGAGAAATATCACTGCCTCTCTTTCTACAGTGGTTGCTGGCCTACTGTCTCTTCCTCACACCTCTACCCTCCACAACCCATAGCCAGTAGTGACCATGACTCCAAGTCATTTGTCAAAGTGGAGTGCCTTTGTAGTAATTACAATATGTAATACATCTTCAAATGTCAGTTTCCAAAGTACTCTCACACCCATGACTTTAGCATTTTCTGGTCCAGCCCTTCCTTTCACATAGAAAATTTTGACATGGAGTAGAGGCCCACCTAAAACCATTTAGTTGGTGGCTCATCATTTGGGTCTCCCATTTATCTTATGTAGGAGGCCAACTGAACATGAGTATGAGCATTATTTTGCAGAGGGGAAAACTGAGATTTGGTGAGGTTAAAAGGTTTGCATAGGATAGAGTTAGGCAAGCAGTACCACCAGGTAGGCCCTCTGACCTGAAGCTAATGCTCTTCCTCTTCCCTCTTCTCAGCACATGCATGCACACACCAGAAATCCATACTCATGCACATACACACTCATGCACAGCTTGTCTTTGGGGAGCTCCTTGCCATGCAGAAGAGACAGCCAAATGCCAGAGACCTAGAGGTGGCTGAAGGGCCTGGGGGTAGAATGGAGGATAGGGACTACCCCTTACATGTCTTCACCTCCACTCTGATGAAGGGCAAGCACTGGGCAGAACTTCAGAGGGGCATGCCAAGTCTCTGTGATTCAGTTGCCTGAGTCTTTTGTGTTGGGAGAGAGGATTCAAAGAGAGCTGTACCTTCAGGGAGCTCACAAAGGCAGGGTCTTTAACTAGGTGATTTGTAATTTCCTGCTTTTTTGGAGAAAGGCCTTGTGTGGCTGGCCTCCTACCTCTTTCAGAGGCCTCAGTCACCGAGCCCCTCCACCTCTTGTTGACTGGGCACTGGGTAAGGAAGTATATCTGTACCCTTCCTCCCCTGACATAGAACACAGTGTCCTGAATTATTTCCAGCCTGCTTGTCCTGGGAATCTCTACTTTTGCTCATTTCCTCCTCTTGAACATTAGAAACATTAGATTCCAAAAATAATCCAGGTCACAGTGTTCTGCAGGCTGT
The DNA here is from genome assembly GCA_004027455.1 of Hydrochoerus hydrochaeris. Taxonomy (NCBI): domain Eukaryota; kingdom Metazoa; phylum Chordata; class Mammalia; order Rodentia; family Hydrochaeridae; genus Hydrochoerus; species Hydrochoerus hydrochaeris. The sequence goes on along the minus strand of PVLA01001435.1, from coordinate 333,313 downwards.
ATGTGTGTGTTTTCCCCCAGAACTGTTTTGCTCCCTCTTATATCCTTTCTCCCTTTCTGTTCTCTTGCCTGAATTTCAGCCCATTTGTATCCTGAGATGAGCAGCCTGCCTAGGAGTGTGGGTATAAAGAACAACAGAGAAATTGTGGGAGGGATGCTCTGGCCTAGGAGGCTTGGCTTCCTCCGACAATTGTCCCATGAGGCTGGAGGGTGCTGAGACCTGAACTGTTGGGTGTTAAAAGCCTCCCTGTGCAGCCTCTCTTTGTGAATGGACCCAAGAAAATAAAGTCCATTTAGAGGGGTATTTGTGTGTGTGTGTGTGTGTGTGTGTGTGTGAGAGAGAGAGAGAGAGAGAGAGAGAGAGAGAGAGCAGTAACTGAGAAGTGTTCATCAATTGACTCATTTATAAACAGACACTGTCTCCTGTGTGCCGAGTCCTCTCCTAGTTGCTGCAGCTATATTCCTCTACTCTTACAAGACATTAGGTGATAGATAGTGTAGCTGTGGTAGTGCAGGGACACTAATGCAATTGATGATACCTTGCAAGAAAGAGAACTTATAAACATTGTTTGGAACCTGGGTAAATTATCAAGCCCTCTGTTGCTTAATGGGCTGGGGAGGGGGTTGTGGGGCAGTATGTATGGGTGGTTCAAGAAAAACAAATTATGTCAGCTATCCTCAGTCAAGAAAGTAGAGAAAGAAAATAAGTAAAAGGAAATGCATAGAATGTACTTAGTATGTCTAGAACCTAGTAGGTTTGCAGAGACAAATGAGCTGGCTTGTGCATGTATGAGTGGGGTCCAGATGCATGGGAATGCTTTCTTCTGGGGTGTAGAGAGGCAAGGTAGGGAGCCTTATCCACCATAGGAATTCCAGAGCTGACAGTGGCAGCACAACATGGTGTCAGAGTAGAGAACGTGTGACTGGAAAAACTAGAAAGGGATCTTGACAAGCAGCTGGTCAGTGGGTATTAGCCATAGTGTCTGCTGCTGGTGGTGGGAAAGGAGAAAGAAGCTTGCGTCTAGGATCTGGTAGGATCTTAGTATGCTATGGCTGAAGATTAGCCAGTTGGATGAGTGCCAAGTCCTGAGCTAGGGATGGGCAATTATGAAGACAAACTAGAGCCAGATGATGTTTATGATGCTGAGACACAAGGTCCCAGCTAGCAAACTGTCATTGCTTGGGTAAGTTCGCAAAGGTACCTGTCACTGCTATGGACATATAGTTGGGGAAACATTCAACCAGGTTGAGTGTGGGGAGAGGAGAGTGTGAGCAGAGGCACTGCTTTTCAAAGTATGTCTGGGGTCATCCATGCTCCATGGGAGGAATGAAAGAGGGTGATTTCCATGCCCTGTGGTCACCAGGAGTCAGAGCACAGCAGAGAGTCAGCATTCCATTGCATAACAAGGGAACCATGAGAGAAACTGGATTCCGATGAGCATTCAGGCTCTTTCAGAACACCTCAGATTCCTAGCGGTACTGATAGAACCAGGCTCTTACCCAGGACAGAACTCCTTCCCAGGTTGCCTGACTGACCTGTATTCTTTCAGACTGTGCTTAGCATTCCCAGGCTTGAGAATGCCAGGGCTTTTTTGAGGCATCCCATGTTACTGTTATACAGCTCTAGTTGTTAGAAAGGCTTCCATTATCTGCCTTCCTCTAGCTTTCACCCTCTGGTTCTGCCAGGTCTACCACTGCTATCCTAAAACCAGTCTCTTTGTTCCCATATGATAATCCTCCAATGACTTGGGGATGGTCCTTGTAGGCCTTCCCCACCTTCTGTGCTCCAGGTGAAGATGCATGAGTTTTTTATTTAGGCTCCATAACATGCCTTTCCTGGGACCAGTTTTTCAAATGAGAGGCATCAATGGATGCCTAAATTTCACTCTTGGATAAGTTGGGCACTGTATTTTCAGCTTTGATTAAATAGGGGGTCTGCATCTCTTGGTCCTACTTGCATAGGTGAGAAAAAAGAGGGGTGTGTGTGTGCATGTGTGTTTGTGTGTGTTCATATGTCTGTGTGTCTGTGTAGATGAATGTGCTTTGTGTAGCTCAAACTGTCAGAAACCCAAGGATATCCCACCTAGAGAATGATGGCCTGTCATTCAAAGGGAGTGTTACAAGTAAATACAAGAAGAGCAAGAAGCTGCTTCTCACATGTAAACATGGTGAGGTGTTTACACCCAGTATGTGTGTGTTGGATTAACAGGTTTCTGGTCCCTACGTAGGTGGTGGACTCATTCCTCAGGAAAAAGCACTACTCAGGGCGTTTGCTGTTCTGGTCCCATGCTTGAGTCCCATGGATCTTCCCAAGTCTTACCTAAGCATAGCAACCTCATGGTCTTACAGTAGAAAGAATCAGAAAACCTAAAGTAAGGCATGTAAAAGCATGCTAATTCCAATGAGGAGATATACATCTATCTGGAATCCAAGGAGGCTTCTTCCCCCATGATTACATGTTCTCAGAGAAATCCCACTGTCTTACTCCTTTGCTCATATTTAGCCCTTCTTCAATATGCTTTTTCTGGAATAGTAACATCCTGCTGACTGTATGTGGTGAGAGAAGATATGCCATTTCCTCATATAGAGAGAAAGGGGGCATTTGGTTTCATTCATGCAGATAGGATGGATTGGCTAATCCTACTCAGGAGGCTTAGCCTGCCTATGGAGATTCCCTGAAATCTGGAGAGCTTTGTCCTGAGGTGTCAAGAGGAGGTACAAACCAGAAAGACCTAGAAAGAGGAGTGAGACCAAAGTTGGGCATTCAGTGCCTATCACTGGAGACATCCTATTCTGGGCTCTGTTCTCTTCTGCTTTTTTATAGCCTTGGTGATGTCAACTCATCCCACTGGGAATGCTTGTTTCACTATCTCTGCCCAGCGAACCTTCCCTCAGCTGAGAGTCCAGCTCCAGTGCTGTCCTCCCCAGCCTTCCCTGGAGAAGGTCTTTCTCATTTTTGAGCACCTCCCTGCAGCCCTTATCCAGCCCCTTCCTGTTGGCTTGTCACATCCCGTCTCCAAGTCAAGTAAGGACTGCACTGCACCAAGGCACAGTCCTCCCTAGGCTGCCTGATGGAACCAAAGTTTTTGAGCACTCATGCTGAGCTGGCACAAGAGCACCACCTACTGCTGAGTGGTTCAGCGAATGCTTCTGTAATGCCTTCACCATTCAGAACTGCAGTTTTAGCAGGTTTCATTTGGCAAAGGATATTTGGAGGCAGGAAACCAGTGCTGATCCTTTCATATGAATCCCAGCAGGAGCAGGGAATGTAGTAGTGGGAGTGCAAAAGGGAAGGACAAACCTGGAGATATTTCAAAGAAAAGAAAATGGAACCAAGTGACCAAACAGACATCACATAGGAAGGGAAGTAAAGGTAATACCATGGCCTTTGTGTTAGGGTGATGGGACAGTAGAGGAGTGAAAGCAAATCCCCAAGACATGTCTAAAGAAGACTGAATATCAAAATGAAATAAGTATCAAAATGAAATTTATTTCAATGTATAGAAGAGTGATGATGAAGATTACCAAAAAAGTTACCCCATGTTATGGGTTTGTTTTGTTACCTTTCTGCCCTGCCTTAGGACAACATGCACTGACTAAACACAGCAGTTTACCTCAGAGCCCTGAGTAAGACCATTAAAGGAACAGACAGCTGTCAGGACTCATTGGTCTCTTCATTCAGTAAGTCTTTCCTGAGCTCTGCGTGGTATACTTTGCCAATTGGCATCTGGAAACCAGAAACAAGACCAAGTGTCTCCACATGCATGTGCCTGAGCCTGACTCCCTGCATGGCTTCTCACCCTAACCTCCTGCCCTACCACATTACTGAGCCACTGCTGGAAAAAGGGAAAGAAAAAAGGGGGCGAGGTCTCGACTCTTCTTCAGCTCTTCAAGGTCAAGTCCACCTAACACAGCCCCCTCTGGCACAGCACAGCCTTCTTCCCCTAGAAAGGGGTCCTTGAGGGAAATGCTGCTTCCCTGTCAGCCCACATGGAATCTTCATCCCAGATGTGAAAGTGATTGGCACACCTGATTTTAGGATGTGTAGGAGGACTGGATGAGGACATCCAACTGACATGTTGTTTTTGCAGTAACAATAATAGTTCCCATTTATTGAGTATATCCTGTGTGCCAGGAACAACCATTAATTCATGTAAATTAACCTGCCAAGAAACTGATCTCAGTGGGTGCCTAAATTTAGCTCTGGGGTAAAGTTGGGTACTATTTAACTTTTCAGTTTAGATTAAATAAGATATGACCACTTCAAGTCTACATTTTGGGAAGTGAGTGAAGTACATTCCCTCTCTCTGTTCCTGAAAATATTTTACCAGCATTTATGGTTTAAATGGAAAGAATTTGGCCACTGGGAGTCAGTACCCCAGGGCTGCACTGGGTTGATTCCTGGCTCTGTTGATCCTGCTTCTTGTCTGCTTGACTTTCTGGCTTTTGGATGACCGTTCCTTCCACAGAAGGGTTGTGCACATCTTGCCAATGCTGTAGGGGACTCAGTTCATCCAGAGAAACAGACTGGGAAAAAATGCAGGAAACAAAAACTCCTTAGTTATGGCATGAAAATATTTATATTAGTAATGGACTTGATGAAACTTTTCATCACATCCCTTAACATGAGAGAGGCAGGGGTGAGGAGAGAGTCCTTTTAAGGCTTAGCAGGAGCTCATGCTTTTGCAGGCAGAGTTGGGTTGTGGTTCATCTTTCAAGAACAGGATGTGATTTTAGCATGAAGTTTTGCAGCCTGAGTTTCTTTAATTAAAGAGCAAGTACTTTTTGTGACTGCCAGTTTATCCTGTCTAAACCCAGGGGGTGGGAAGGAGTGACCCTGGATTCTGTATCTGCTATACATCACACACTGCACTCATGCCTTACATATTTTATCAGCGTTATCGTCTTTGCCCCAGACATTGCAGGGTTCATTAAGAAGTAGAGGGTGAGGGGAGAAACAGGGAGAGGTGTGGGTAGAGATTATCAGTGGGTGAGAAATCTGCATTGTGCTAGTTAATTTTGTTTTGTGAGATCAGGACTCACTTAGGCTCCCCTTTGCAATGAGAAGCATAAACCTGTGTGTGTGTGCATGTGTGTAGATAACCACAGTTCAGGATTAAAAGCAAATCAAACTGTATCCTCCTCTTCAATGGCCATTCCTGACCTTTCATCCTTTACCCTTTATGATCAGACTCTTTTCAATCTCTTATAATCCTTTTATTCTTTTATGCTCCCAGGCTTTCCTCTCATTAATATGCTCTTTCTAAACACATCTTCATCTGATGGAATCCTGTTGTATCTCAAATGTTCTTCGGGTATTGCTCCTGGAAGTCATTCACATTTTTCCCAATCCCCCCTGCCAAGTTGGACCAAAGATTCCTCTGCTGTCAGATCATTACTGCATATCTCTTACAGTAATTTTCACATTTTGTTAAAATTAGCAGAATAGGTGTGTTTGTTTCCCTACTAGACTGGGACCTTGGTCTTTTATCACCAGTCTCTAGTCCATTGTTTCAAGTACAGTGAGTAATAAACAAGTGAATGAAGTATACTAGCCATAATGAGTACATAGCTATTCATGTGAGGATGTTTTGGACTGCAAAAAATGGGAAGGAGACTGGCTTAAATGTCAAGGAAATATATTATTTCACAATTTGAAGTGAACATTCAGAGACAGTATGAGCTTCAAGACTGATTAATCAGTGGAAGCCAGTTATCAGGGACTCAAGGTCCTTCCATACCACTGTTCTTCTGAGTGTTTTATCTCAAGGTTTCCTTCATGGTTATGAGACCACAGCCAGCAATAACAGAACAACAGGCATCATTGTTTTCCCCAGTAAGGGAAGTGTGAGAGAGTGAACAAAAGGAAGGAGAGTAGGAAAGAGACAGACAGATGGACACTGGCCTCTTTCCCAGAAGCCCTAAGCAAACCTCTCCTCAATTTCATTGATTCATACTTTCTGAGACCTGCCTATTCCCAAACCAAATTACAAGGGCAGCAAAATTAACGTGGTTAATTTGAACCAATCATCTGTGGTGAAATTGTTGGGAGAGACTAATAACCCAACCATGTCCTCTTTTAAAGAATTTTCTAGTGCCTAGAATGTCTCATTTTCTCTATCTTTTTCTCTGAGACTCTAATAATGCCTAGGACAGAATAGAATCAGGGGGACCAGTAGGGAAGTAATTGCAGTAATCTAAGTAGGAGGAGCTGAGGCATAAGTGGGAGCAACTTTGGAAGGTAAAGGGCATAGTCCAGAGTTATTTCTTTAAGGAAAAGTTATTTTTTTAAGGAGACTGGCTCTGAGGGATGGGATGAGGATATGGGAAGTCAAAAGGAGGTCATAATTTGAACAGAAAAGACATGAGATGTTGAGATGTTGGTGGAACATTACAACGTTCTTGTAGAGTCCACAGGTGAATGAGTTGGTAAGGAATCCAAGGCAAAATGTGACTGCAAAGTCTGAGATTTCAGTGTATATTTGGGGCACAATTTAATAGTGGTTTAAAAGAGATCAGTAAACCTTGATATGCATCTTCACCATGCTCTTCTGACTCAGTTACCTTGCCTAAGTCATTTAATCTCACTAAATCTGGTTTTTCACCAGAAAAAGAGGTGATGATGTCATCTGTTTCCTCATAGGGCTATTAGAGGATGGAGATCATGTGTGTAAAATCCACTGTGTTGAGGCTGGTACATATATATTCTTGTCAAATGTCTGGTAAGTTGTGGTTAGAAGGCATCCTGAAACAGAAAATTGCATGAGTTATAGGTTCAAATGGACTTTATGTTCTAAATGTATCTTTGTCACTTACAAGTTATGTGCTCTCAGGCAATTAATCTCACCTCTTACTACATTCATCCCTGTCTCCATGGCAGATTGATTCCAGAGACCCTTGAGGGCCACAATATGAGGATGCTCAGATCCCTTGTATAAAATGACAGAGTATCTGTATACAACCTATAGACACCCTCCTGAGTGCTTGGCATCATCTCTAGGTTACTTCTAATACCTCATACAAGTTCTATGTAAATAATCATCATACTGCATTGTTTAGAGAATAATAATGAAAAAGCCCGAACATGTTTAGTTCAGACCTAATTTTTACAAAAATATTTTCCATTTGTAGTTGGCAAATCCTTGGATTTAAAAATCTTTGGATATAAGTGATCCACTGTATTGAGTGTTTACCATGTTTAAAATGGAATTAACATTGTTGCGTTGTTATAAGAACTGTGTGAGATTAAACTATAGTGGTGCTAGACATAGGGTTTGGGCATGTGAATAGGAAATACTATTAGTGTTGTAGAGGTTTTGAGTCTGTATTAATTTTCATATGGGCAGAATCTGATGAAGGAAGGATAGGACCCTGAGGTCTAATTGTTAGATTGTTACAGTAAGGTGTGAAAGACACAAAAGGAATCCAGGAAAGTGGGAGGTAGGTCAGTCATAGGTTTGGAGGATTGGGGAGTTTTCAGAATTAGGATTGTCCTACAATTTTTGTTGTGCAGAGATGAGACACAAGATATTAAGGAAGAAGTTTCAAGTATATAAGAGCTCTTATTACCCTGGGAGAATTTTCTGTTGGGTGAAAATAGTCACAATCAAGAAAAAGCTCATCCTGTCTGTAGACAAATGACCTGCACTGAAATGACCCAGCTGAGGAACAGCCAGAGTGGATTGTTGGAAAAGACTAGGATGATTTCAAACTGATGGCAGAAAGAACTCAGGAACTAGGAAATAGCTATACTCTAGGGTGGGTCCAGATTCAAGTGTAAAGAACACCATATTGAAGGCAGGAAGAGGAAGTTTATAGAGGGGAAACAAGGGCAGGAGGTACACAACACACTTCTGAAAGGCTGTTGACAAGGAGAGACAGTGACGCTCCAAGTTCACTGGAAGTTATAGCACAAAGGTTAAGAGCATCTGGAATTGGAACTAGACTTCCTACATTTGAATCTCCACTTGGCTTATTAGCTGTGTGCCTCTGGGCAAGTTAATTAACCTGCCTGAGTGCTAGTCTTCTAATTTGTAAAATGGAGGTGAGGATAGTAGAGCTAAATGCCGGAGTCCAGCTGCGGCAGGGCTCAGGGGTCCCAAAGGTGGTCAGGGAGTCGGCGAGTGAGAGACAGAAGACACTGCACACCAGTCTGTGAGTGAATCTGAATCTGCTTTGTTTTTCAGAAGCTGGAATATATATTTGCTAACTTTTGGCAGCAACCCAAACCCCAAGCAGGAAGCCCAGGCTTAGGGCCAGGCAGGGACAATCTTAAACAATATGTGTTAATCAACTTTTTTCACCTTTGTAACACTTTACTCTTTTTACTTAATTATCTTGGAAAATGTAAGCCGACGCACCTGGATGCCCACAGGAGGGAGAGATGGAGCAGCAGCTGTGAAGCTATCATGCCACTCCCTACATTTTTTCCCTTATCACTTTATAAGAGTATGGCAGGCCCTGTGAGGATAGCGCCTGTCTTGGGTCAAGGACTCTTCATATGAACCCAACCAGGCCTTACCCATCATGGGCCTGCAGGACAGCAATTGTTCCTGTGCCTGTCTTAGGCGGCTGGTGGTGTAACATATGTGTCCTAGTTGCCCGTCTTTGGCTGCCTGTAGGACAGCGCCTGTCTTGGGTCAAGGACTCTTCATATGAACCCAACCAGGCCTTACCTGTCATGGGCCTGCAGGACAGCAATTGGTCCTGTGCCTGTCTTAGGCGGCCGGTGGCGTAACATATGTGTCCTAGTTGCCCATCTCTGGCTGCCTGTCCAGTGTCTCAGGGCAGTTGTCTCACAGGAATTTTGTAAATCCTCCTCCATGAACTCTTTCATTTAAAGCTTTTGTATAAACTCTCTCATACTACTCACAGAAGGTAAAATTTCACAATTAGTTTTCACAAAGTTGTCTAGAGGGTTTCTAGTAACTCCTCTGGAGTTTCTATTTTCGATTTCATATTGAGTATTATATGAAAATATATATATGTGAATTACACAAATTACAATTATCAGTACAAAACATTACAAGATCCTTGCGCCCAATTCCCACATGCGGTGTCCTTTTCCTGGAGAAGCAATTCCTTGAAGCGCTCTCCTCCACCCATGGACCTTGTCACAAGGCGTGGATGGACTAGGACGTGGCAGCTAAATATTGGGGAAATAACTATGAACTTATTAAGAGGATTATGTGAGTTAATGTATGTATTGTGCTTAGAACAGTGTCTAACGCCTAGTGAGCATTTAACAAATATTAGCTGGTGTCATTGTTGTGTTATCATTATTATTGCAGTCATGAAGTGAAATTGGAAATGAGAATGGAGAAAGGGAAGACGAAAAGAGAATACAGTTCCATTGTCAATATAATTTGGCTCAAAACCTACCAGGGCCTTCCTAGTCTCTACTACATGTCAAATTTACAAGACTACCAAAGGCTGTCTTTGGCACTGATATGCCTGGAACAGGATGTGATGGGAACCCATAACATGCAGCAGAGCAGTGCCTGCAGCAGCCCAGCCCAGCAGTTCAGCTCAGGTGCAAAGGGACAAGGCCTGCTTTGGGCAACTTTAAGAACCGCCATGGCTTAAAAACTGTATGGCCCATGGGAGCCAGAATATCTTTTTTTTTTTTTTTTTTGGTACCAGGAGTGGGGGGTTGAACTCATGACTTCAGGCTTACCAGGCAAGTGCTTGAGCCACTGAGCTAAATCCCCAAATGCCAGAATATCTTGTGACACCTTCATTGCCACAACTTTCTGGGTTCCTGCAAAGGACCTGCCAGTTACTAAAGTCACCATACCCAGGGAAGCCCAAGAATCGGTGTCTCCATCAGGTATTTATAGTTCTTCCCAATGCCATTTTACTATGATTTGATAACATATTGGCACATATGTTATCATGGAAACAGCACTTGGATGTTAAATGAAAGTCAGATTACTATGCAGAAAAGGAAAGAGTTTTGGCGGCCCTTTGCTCACAATGGAATGTTTGGTTGTGTTGCAGGGACCAGGGACTGTTCTAGTCTATGAGAAATATACAGGGTTGTCAGACCTGGGCATTTAGATTTAAGCAATTTGGGCGTGGAAGGTGAAAGAAATGTGCTATGGAATTAACAGCAGGTCTACTGGTCAGAGACACATCCTGGTTGGTGAAGTTTTGGCATCTGGACTGATGACTGAGCATACAGTGATGGTGTTTTCCAGGTAACCAAGCTGAGCTATCCTCCCTGGAGCAGATTGGATTTATGACAACAAACAGCTTCTTTTCTTGTACAGTATATAAAAATATGCTAACTGACTGCCAAAAGCAGAAAGGAAAACATGCCAAGCCCAGAGCACTTTCTCACCTTCAGTAGATATTTATTACACCTATAGCCTAAAGGCCCATGTTCCAGCTGCCTCTCTCCATAGACACCAGTATAATGATGATCTCTTTAGAACCTGGAATCCCTGATAGCCTGCAAGGCTTGCAAAATACAGAGGAGATGGAGATTAACTCCTCACAGTGGGGAATTCTTAGAACTTGGAAACAAGGAACACATTTTAGGATCTTTATTTTTGTCCCTTTTTGCCTTGTTTTGGAAGAACAGGAAAGTTTAGTTTAAGAGAGTGAATAACCAAAAGCCAGGTTGAAAGATCTAAAGGGTACTGGACAAGAAAATGCACATGAGGTCTATGTGTTTCCCTGTTTGTACAAAAATATAAGTTCCTAGATGATTTCTGGATGGCGGTCATTTTTTCCGGGGTACGATGAAATCTCAGTGCTGTTTTAATTTGCATTTCTCAAATGACCAGTGATGGTGAAAATTTTTTCATATATTTATTTGTCATTTGTATATCTTCATTTGAGAACTATATGTTTGTCTCTGATGCCCATTTTTGCAGAGGGTCTTTGAATTTAGGGAACTTGATGTTTTTCAATTCTTTATATGTTCTGGATATAAGTCCTTTGTCTGAGGGATTGTTGGCTGAAATTCTTTCCCATTCTGTGGGTTTTCTTTTCACTTTTTTGGTGATTTCTTTTGAAGTACAAAAACTTTTTAGTAATACGAGATCCCAGTTGTTGATTCTTTGAAGTACTTCCCATGCTGTTTATGTTTTATTCTATGGCTACCCCTGTGTCTCCAAGATTTCTACCTACCTTGCCCTCCAGTAGATTTAGTGTTTCTGTTTTACTATTTAGATCCTTGATCCATTTTGACTTTATTTTAGTGTCTGGTGATAGGCATGGGTCTAGTTTCAGTCTTTGGCATGTGGAAAGACATTTTTTCCAACACCATTTATTAAAGAGGCTTTTTTCCAGTGAACATGTTTACCACCTTTGTCAAATATAAGGTGGCTGAGTGTCTTTGTAGTAGTGTTTGTATCTTCTAATCTGTTCCATTGATTCTCAAGTCTATTTCTTTGCCAGTACCAGTGCTGATTTTTATCACTGTGGCTTTGTAGTATAGTTTCAAGTCAGGAATTGAGATGCCTCCTGTCTTGCCTTTGTTGCCCAGAATTGCCTTTGCTATTCTAGATTTCTTCTGTTTCCAGATGAATTTTAGGAATATTTTCTCTTGATCTGTAAGGTATGTTAATGGTATTTTTTAAAATTTTTTATTTAAAGGGATAAAACAGAAAAAAGGAGAGAAATATTACAGAATTTCAAAAAACATAAACAGTAAGAAATCACTAGTTGATAAATTACATATTGCTCTTTTAGAAATAGTTGTTCAAGTTACAAAATTAAAGCACACAAAATAGACACTCGAGCAGTGAGACTGCAAACAGATTTGTTCAACAATCAAACAAGAACTAAGAAATATGGGTAACAATCCTGCACACATAAATATACATGCAGTTATATCTTTTATAGCACTTCTTATTTTCTCTTTTTTACAATAGCAATTACACATTTTTTTTATTTAAAGAGAAAAAAACAGGAAAATGGTAGAAATATTACAGAATTTCAAGAAAAGAAGATAAACAGTAAGAAATCACTAGTTGATACATTGCATATGGTTCTTTTAGAAATAGTTATTCAAGTTACAGAATTAAAGCATGCAAAGTAGGCACAAAAGCAGTGAGAGTGCTAACAGATCTGTTCAGCAATCCAACAAGAACCTAGAAATATGGTCATCAATCCTACACATCTAAACTTACATGCAGCTATATCTTTTATAGCTATTTCCTCTTTTTTTACAATAGCAATTATATATTTTTAAAATTTTATTTAAAGGAAAGAAAAAAAAACAGAAAAAAGGGTAGCAACAATACAGAATTCTAAAAGAAAGAAAGAAAAAGGAGAATGAGAAAAAGCCCCACTAAGAAGTCAGTAATTTATAAATTACGTACTGTCATCCTGGATGTAGTTGTTCAAGTTACAAAGTTAAAGGGTACATAGTAAATATTCAAACAGACTACAAACAGTTTTGCTCAAAGATCCAACAAAGATTCAGCAATATGGTCATCTATTTTACACACTCAAACTTACATGCAGTTATATCCCTTAGAGCACTTTCTTTTCCTCTCTTTTTTACAATAGCAATTACACATTTTGGTTTTATCACACTTGTAGTTCTTATTTACTCTTTACACTAGAGACACAATATGATATTTATAAATATGATTCTTATTTATTTCACTAATGAGGATAGTCTCAAGTTGTCTCCATTTGCCTATGAAGGCCTCAAGATCATCCTTTTTTATAGCTGAGTAATATTCCATTGTATAAAAATGCCACATCTTTTTCATCCACTCTGCAGTTGATGGGCATCTTGGTTGTGTCCAGGATTTAGCTATCACAAGTTGTGCAGCTATGAACATGTGTGCACATATATCACTGTGATATGAACTTTTCAGTTCTTTGGGGAAAATAGCTAGGAGGGGGATAGCTGGATTGAATGGGGCTTCTAATCCTAGTCTTCTGAGAATTCTCCATATGGATTTCCATGTACTGGCTTGACTTTGCAATGTTATGTTCCAGTTGTTTCTTTCTGCTTTTCCTCTTATTTAATTGCTTATCCTACCTGGTAGTTTCTTTCTGTTGTTGTTTTGGGGATTGTGGTCATTTTTTTCTCTGTCTAATATGTCTTTTAGTACTCTTTCTAGGATTGGTTTGGTGGACATGAATTTCTTCAGTTGTTCTTTGTCATGGAAGTATCTTGTTTCTCCATTAAATATGAATGAAAGTTTTGTTGGGTACATCAGTCTGGGTTGAAGGTTGTTTTCTTTCAGGGCTTGAAATACCTCACTCCAAGCTCTTCTTGACTTGAGGGTTTGTGCTGAAAAGTCTGCCATGATTCTAATGGGCTTTCCTTGATAGGTTACTTGTGTCTTTTCTCTGGCAGCTTTTAATTTTCTGTTTTTATGCTGTATGTCTGAGATCTTAATTATTTATGTGTTTGGGTGTGGATTTATGTTGTTTGTGACTGTTTGGTGTTCTATAAGCCTCACTTATGTGCATATCAGATTCTTTCCCCATGTTTGGGAAATTTTCTGCTATTATTTCTGTAAATACTTTACATATGTCATTTGCCTGGACTCCTGTATCTTCACTAATGCCCATTATTCTTATATTGTTGCTCTTGGCATCATCATGAAGCTTCTGGATTGTCATTTCATGCTGCTTTGTTATTTTTAAAAGTTCTATCCTTTCCT
>PVLA01001435.1:283598-319577 GCA_004027455.1 Hydrochoerus hydrochaeris | reverse complement strand
GGTTTTGCATGCTTTCAGTAGAATTTTTGGTTTTTTGGATGTCTCTTTGAGTTTGTTTCATGAATTCTGCTTGTTTTCTATATTATTCATTCAAAGTTTCAATCAGTTTCCCATGCTCCTGTATTTTTTTCTCTAGTTCTTCTTTAGCTGCATTCAACAATTCCTTTACTAAAGTTGCTATTTCTATCTTTACATGGGAGAGTACTTCTAATTTGATTTCCTCTATAGCCTGATGCAGTTGTTTTTTTATTTCACTCACTATCTTTTCAGAGATTTCTGGTGTGTTACTTTTGGGGTCCTCTATTTCAGTGTCTCCTATACTTGCTTCTGGTGAACTATATGTTTGAGACTGCATTTTGCTTTTTCGTTTTGTCATTTTCACTCTGCCTGGTGTTTTCTATGTGTAAGAAGGGATCACACACACTCTTTTCAGACACACCAAAGTCTTACAGTTAGTTGGAGGGGGTTTTACTACTGGCCCTATTTATCCCCTGTACACCTCTATTTTAGGGGTGTACTCACCACACTGATACAGTCAATCCAGTGTAGTCCAAAGTTCACCACCTGGGAGCAAAATTCCAAATTTTCTCTCACTACCTGGAGCCCGCTGAGATCTTCTGATGTTCCAGGTGGGAGGGTTGGCCCCACTGAAGCAGTCCAGGGCAGTTTTCAGTCTTGGGCGGGCCTCCTCGATGTTCCCGGTGGCTGGGCAGGCCCACAGGGGAGGTTCTGGGCAGCCTATGCCTGATGCAGGCTTCCGCTGAGTTCCCGGTGGCAGGGCAGGCCCATGGTGGAGGTTCTGGGCAACCTACCCCTGATGCAGGCTTCCACTAATTTTCCGGTGGCAGGGCGGGCCCACGGTGGAGTTTCCAGGCAGCCTACCCCTGATGCAGGCTTCTGCTAAGTTCCTGCTGGCAGGGTGGGCCCTCAGTGGTGATTCCAGGCAGCCTACCCCTGATGCAGGCTTCTGCTAAGTTCCCGCTGGCAGGGCGGGCCCTTCGTGGTCTGTTAATGGTATTTTGATTGGGATTGCACTGAATCTGTATAACAGTTTTGGAAGTATGGCCATTTTCACAATGTTGGTTCTTCCTAGCCAAGACCAAGGGATATCCTTCAACTTTCAGCATATAGGTCTTTTACATTCTTGGTTATGTTGATTCCTAAGTATTTCATGTTTTTAGATGCTATTGTGAAAGGAAGTATTTCCATAATTTCTCTCTCAGGTAGTTTTTTATTTGTGTACAGGAATGCTATTGATTTTTGAGTGTTGACTTTATATCCAGCTATGCTGCTGAATTTGTTTATTAGCTCTCGTAGTCTTTTAATGGAGTTTTTTGGGTCTTCTATGTAGAGTATCATGTCATCTGCAAATAATGATAATTTAAGTTCTTTTCCTATTTTTATTCCTTTTATTTCTCCCTCTTGTCTGATTGCTCTGGCTAATATTTTTAGAACTATATTGAATAGGAATGGTGATAAGTGGACATCTTGTCTTGTCCCTGATTTTAGAGTGAAGACTTTCAGTTTTTAACCATTTAGTATAATGTTGGCTATTAGTTTGTCATAAATGGCCTTTATGAGATTGAGGTACATATTGTCTATTCTGAGTTTCTATAGAGTTTTTATCATGAACAAGTGTTGGACTTTATCAAAACCTTTTTCTGCATCTATTGAGATGATCATGTGATTTTTTTATTTTTGGCTCTGTTGATGTTTTTATTACATTTATTGACTTATGTATGTTGAACCATCTCTGCATTCCTGGAATAAATCCAACTTGGTCTTGGTGTATAATCTTCTTGATGACTTGCTGCATTCTATTTGAGGATGCAGGGAAAAGAAACACTTTTCTACTGTTGGTGGGAGTGCAGACTGGTGCAACCACTATGGAAATCAGTATGGAGATTCCTCAAAAAACTAGGATTGGAATTTCCATTCAATCCAGCTATTCCCCTCTTGTGTATTTTCCCAGAAAAATTGAAAAGCTCATCTTATAGTGATATATGTGCACCCATGTTCATAACAGCACAATTTGTGATAGCTAAATCTTGGAAACAACCAAGATGCCCATCAACTGCAGAGTGGATGAAAAAAAAATGTGGTATTTTTATACAATGGAATACTGCCCAGCTATAAAAAAGGATGATTTTGAGGCCTTTATAGGTAAATGGAGGCAATTTGAGAATATCCTTATTAGTGAAATAAACAAGACTCACATTAATAAATATCATATTGACTCTCTAGTATAAAAATAATAAAAACTGACAGAGTAATAAGATCCAAAAAGTATAATAGATATTGTAAAAGTGAAAGAGAAAGAAAGTGCTCTAAAGGATATAATGGTATGTATGGTGTGTAAGATAGATGACCATATTACTAAACTTCTGTTAGATCATTAAACAGAAGGGTTTACACTGTCAATTTTTGAGTATCTAGTCACTTTTTGTGCTTTGATTTTGTAACTTTAACAACTATTGTTAAGATGACAATGTGTAATATATCAACTAGCAATTTTATGATGTTAATTTTTTTTCTCTTTTTCTATTTTCTTTTCTTTCTTTAAATAAAAAAAAATTTTTTTTAAGAATATGAGTTCCCATAAAACAGATGGTTCTATTTTGAGGGACTCGAGTTTTTCAGAGCCTCATCTGTCAATTCATTTTAGGATTTTACCCCTAGGTCATTCTCAAAAGGGCTCAATAAGCCCTTTCTGAGAATGTTTTTATGTCCAGGATAAACTAATTCCAGGAGGGATTACAAAAAAAAAATTGTATTTTAATAGGCATTGCTCTTAAGCAAAAATCTGTTAAGAACCAAGGGGACAGGGTCTTTAATAGCAGCATACTAAGAATGAGACAAAGAGAGGTTTGGGAGGAGGGAGGGTTTGGAAGCAAGGCATAGGTAGTGAGATCTTTTGAGGCATGGGGTCTTTACTTAATATCTTTGCTTCATGGTCAGGCCACTTGGGAACACCGGAGAGACTCCAGAGCCCTCTGGCAGAATCTGAAAGAGTATAGCAGCCTCTGAGTCTTGTGCAAGCCAAGACATCCACAAGGCTGCTGTGTATACAATGGATGATACTTCTGGGCCATGGATGTGTCTGCCCTGTGTGGGCTGTGGATGTATTTGTATATGAGCTGTATGTAGGTATGATTCTAATTAGCCCATGGTGATTTTGCAATGTGAACTTCATACTACTTTAAATCCAGATCTTTCTTCTGTTTTGTGTTCTAAATGAAAATATTTGGACAATATGTTCATTATGTGGATTCAAAAATCCACCACATAGGTAGCACTTAACACAGCATGTCCCCACCTATTACTTTATTTGAATCTCCCTCATACCCTAAGGTCTAAACAGTGTAATTGTTACCCCCATTTTACAGAGAGGGAACTGAGGTTTCGGCCTATGAGACAGCTTGTCAAAGTGTACCTACCGACTGTACTGACTTGAGTTCTCTGTTCTTTGTACCTTACAATGCATAACATGTTACTGCAGAATTGAGAGGACATCTTGTTTCCCAGACCTAGAAATGTTCACCTGCAAGACTGTCAGTGCTGAACAGGGCTTGAGGTCTTATGGATGGGTCACTGCAGGGGACAAACAATGCAGTCTACCGATACAGGGATGTGCATAGATAGACAAAGGAATGCCACTGGTTATCTTCTGTCCTTTCAGCTCATCAAGGCTGAACATGAACATCTTTAATGCCAATGTAATCTATAACTAGAGTATGTAAAATACTAACAATATATGGTAAAGTGGTTTGCAAATTAGAAGTCTAATCAAGTGCTGTTATTAAATGTGGCAAATGGAAGAAATAAGCACAAGGTCTTCACTGAATATCTTTGTTCTATGAAATAGTTTATCCTTTATTAGTTAAACATAGAATAATAAGCTGTTTGCTATCCACATCTTTACTAGAAAAATATTTCTGATTATTTTCCAAATTTTCATTTAAATAGATTCCTTTAACATTTATTATTCATTAAGGATCAGATTTGTATATTTTTACTAAATTTTAGGCAGCATAAAAAACTTGTGGCAGCTTTCCAGGACAGGCCCGGAAAAGTTTGGGACTATCGATCCCGGTGGCGGGGTGCCCGCCCAGCCCTCTTAGGACACTGGACTAGGCTCCAGAGGTTCTGCAGGCTTGAGTAGACTGTGCCCATAACCACCACTGCAAGGTGAGTTGCAGCTTGCCAGGGCAGGCCCAGAAAAGTTTGGGACCATTGATCCCAGCGGCTGGGTGCCCACCAAGCTCCCTTAGGACACTGGACTAGGCTCCAGAGGTTCCCCAGGCTTGAGTAGACCAGGCCCAGTGACCTTCTTTCAACAGGGAAACCAGGCCCACTGTGCGAGGGGAGCCAAAGCCACGTGAGTCCCAGTAACGAAGGGTGCAGGAGGTGATTTCCCACACATCCAGGGAAAGCTTTGGAACATTGCTGGAAACACAGAAATATAGGAAAATGACAAAACAAAAGACCAAAATGCAATCTCAAACCTCCAGTCCATCCCAAGAAAACCTAGGTGCCATGTATATAGAAGAAAATACTACACATACACCTGAAATACCTGAAATGATATCAAATGAAATAAAGAAGCAAGTACAGGAAACTATGTGGGAACTCAAATCAGATATAATCTCCCAGATAAAAGAAGAAATGATAAAAGTAGTGAAAGAAATACTGAATGTATCCAATGAAGACACAGCTAAAAAATTAGAGGAACAAAGCAAAATGATAGAATCCCTGAATGAACAGTTTAAGAAACAAACAGAATGCATGAAGCAGATTCAAAGAGATATACAGGAAATCAAAAGCTCTATTGAAAGTTGCAAAAACCACCTCAATGAAAGTGAAGATAGAATCTCAGACCTCAAAGATAAGATTGCAGCTAGTGAACAGGAAAGAAAAGATCTTCTAAAAATAACAAGAAATCAGGAAATAACAATTCAACAGCTGCAAGATGATGCAAAGAAAAACAACAAGATTAATAGGGATAAATGAAAAAGAAGGGGACAACACAAATGATATCAAGAGGCTATTTACAGAAATGATAGCTGAAAACTTCCCAAACATGACTATGGAAACTGACATACAGATTAGTGAAGCATATAGAACTCCAAATAGCCATAACCAAAGCAAAACTACACCTAGACATATAATAATCACCATCCCAAAAATCCAACATAAGAACAGAATATTAAAAGCTGTTAGAGAGAAAAGACAGATCACCTATAAAGGAAAACCTATCAGAATCACAGCAGACTTCTCAACACAAACAATGAAGTCAAGTAGAGTATGGAGTGAAGTGTTTCAGATCCTAAAGGAAAATGACTTCCAACCCAGACTGATGTACCCTGCAAAACTGTCCTTCAAAATGGATGGAGAAGTAAGATACTTCCATGACAAAGAACAGCTGAAGAACTTCATGATCACCAAACCAACCCGACAAAGACTACTGAAAGATATTCTAGATACACGTAGGAAAAAACCACTAAGCAAGACAGACAATTAAACAGAATGGAAAGTTAAGATACAACATTAGAAAGATAACATGTCAACAATAAACTGATGTATGACAGTTATAACCATTAATGTAAATGGCCTCAATTCACCAATTAAAAGAAACAGACTGGCAGAATGGATCAAGAAACAACGTCCAACCATATGCTGTCTACAAACGCATCTAACCCAAAAGGAAACTCATAGATTGAAAGCCAAAGAATGGAAAACAATATTCCATGCAACAGGAACTCAAAAAAAAAAGTGGGGGCAGCAATTCTATTTGCAGACCATGTGAACTTCAAACCAAGAATGGTCCAAAGAGATAAAAAAGGTCACTACATACTAGTTAGGGGAAAACTGCAAGACGAAGAGATAACAATCTTAAATATATATGCACCAAACTCCAGAGCACCCAACTACACAAAGCAAGTATTAACAGAAATAAAAAATCAAATAGGCAATAACACAGTTATAACAGGAGACCTTAACACACCATTGACACAAAGGGATAGATCCACTAGACAGAAAATCAGCAAAGAAATAACAGAACTGAATCACACCTGTGAACAAATGGATTTGATAGACGTATACAGAGTGTTCCATCCAACAATATCAGAATATACATTCTTCTCACCAGTACATGGGACATTCTCTAAAATAGACCATATACTAACCCACAGAACATATTTAAGTAAATGCAAAAGAATTGAAATTATCCCATGCATGTTACCGGATCATAGAGCCATGAAACTGGAAATTAATGATAAAAGTAACTGCAAAAACCACACAAACACATGGAAATTAAATAATACACTCTTGACCAATCAGTGGGTCACAGAGGAAATTAAAGAAGAAATTAATATCTACAAGCAAATGAAAATACAAATACAACTTACTGGAAGCTGTGGGATGGAATGAAAGCGGTTCTTAGAGGAAAATTTATTGCACTAAGTTCCCACATTAGGAAAACAGAATGAACACAAATAAGCAACCTGATATTACACCTCAAACATCTAGAAAAAGAAGAGCAAGCCAAGCCCAAAGCCAAAAGAAGGGAGGAAATTATAAAGATCAGAGCAGAAATTAATGCAATAGAGACTAAGAAAACAATACAAAGAATCAATGAATCAAAGAGTTGGTTCTTTGAAAGAATAAATAAAATTGATAATCCCCTAGCCAACTTAATTTAAAAAAGGAAAGAAAAGACTCAAATTCATGCAATACAGAATGGAAAAGGTGAAATCACTACCAACCCTGTGGAAATACAGAAGATCATTAACAACTATTTCTAAAACCTCTACTCTCATAGGTTTGATAACACAGAAGAAATGGACACATTCCTAGAAACATATGAACCACCAAAGCTGGGTCGAGAAGATGTAAAACTGCAGAATAACCCAATTTCTATTAATGAAATTGAAAGTGTAATAAAGTCTCTACCAATGAAGAAGAGCCCAGACCCAGATGGATTCACTGTGGAATTCTACAAGAAATACAAAGAAGACTTAATGCCGACACTCCTCAAACTCTTCAGTGAAATCAAAAGGGAAGCAATTCTCCATAAGTCATTCCTGGAAGCAAATATCACTCTAGTACCAAAACCTGAGAAAGACCCAACTAAAAAAGAAACTACAGGCCAATCTCCCTAATGAACATAGATGCAAAAATTCTCAATAAAATATTGGCAAACAGGATGCAGCAAATCATCAAGCAGATTATACACTATGACCAAGTGGGATTCATCCCAGGCATGCAGGGATGGTTCAACATACATAAATCAATAAATGTAATCCACCATATCAATAGAGCCAAAAGCAAGAATCACATGATCATATATAGATGCAGAAAAAGCTTTTGATAAGATCCAACACCCATTCATGATAAGAACCTCACAGAGAATTGGAATAGATGGTCTTTACCTCAATATGATAAAGGCCATCTACAACAAACCAACAGCCAGTGTCATATTAAATGGCCAAAAACTGAAAGCTTTTACCTTGAAATCAGGCACAAGACAAGGATGTCCCTTATCACTGCTCCTATTCAACATAGTACTGGAAATACTAGCCAGAGAAATTAGACAAGAGAGAGAAATAAAAGGAGTAAAGATAGGAAAAGAAGAAGTTAAATTATCATTATTTGCAGATGACATGATACTCTACATAGAAGACCCCAAACCTCCATTGAAAGTCTCCTAGGTATAATAAATAAATTCAGCAAAACAGCTGGATACAAAGTCAATACTCAAAAATCAATAGCATTCTTATACACTAACAACAAAATCACGGAGAGAGAAATAAGAGAAGTCACACCCTTCACACTAGCATCCAAAAAAATAAAATACTTAGGAATTAACCTATTGAAAGATGTAAAAGAGTTGTACAGGGAAAATTATAATACCCTGAAAAAAGAAATCAAAGAGGACCTCAGTAAATGGAAAGACATCCTTTGTTCATGGAGAGGAAGAATTAATATTGTGAAAATGGCCATTCTCCCAAAATTGTTATACATATTCATTGCAATCTCAATCAAAATACCACTAGCATAACTCACAGATCCAGAGAAATCACTCCTAAAATTCATCTGTAACTAGAAGAGACATAGAATAGCAAAGGCATTTCTAAGCAGCAAAGGCAAGGCAGGAGGCATCACAATCCCTGACTTGAGGTAATACTACAAAGCTACCATAATAAAATCAGCACGGTATTAGAATAAAAACAGACCTGAATATCAATGGAATAGATTAGCAGATACAACTACAACTACAAACACACTCAGCCACCTTATCTTTGATAAAGGGGCCAAGCACATTCACTGGAAGAATGATAGTCTCTTTAATAAATGGTGCTGGAAAAATTGGCTCTCCATATGTTGAAAACTAAAACTAGACCCATGCCTATTACCATGTACTAAACTAAAGTCTAGATGAATCAAAGATGTAAATATTAAAACAGAAACACTAAATCTGTTGGAAGACAAAGTAGATTAAAATCTTGAAGACATAGGTGTAAGTAGAGAATTCATGAACAAGAATCAAACTGCATGGGAAATACTTCCCAGAATCCATAACTGGGATCATGTCCTATTAAAGCATTTCTGCGTGTCGAAAGAAATCTCCAGCAGAGTGAAAAGAAAACCCACAAACTGGGAAAAAGTCTTAGTGAACTTTCCCTCAGACAAAGGACTTCTGTCTAGAACATATAAAGAATTAAAAACAATCAGACCCCCGAAATTCAAAGACCCAATCCAAAAATGGGCATCCGAGATGAACACACAGTTCTCAGATGAAGAAATGCGAATGGCAAATAAATACATGAAAAAATGTTCATCATCATTGGTCATTAGAGAAATGCAAATTAAAACCACACTGAGATTCCATCTCACTCCAGAAAGAATGACCAGGATCAACAAAACTACCAACAACGAATGCTGGAGAGGCTGTGGGGAGAAAGGAACTCTTCTGCACTGTTGGTGGGAGTGTAGACTGGTGCAACCACTGTGGAGGTCAATCTGGAGATTCCTCAAAAAGCTGGGTTTTGAGGTCCCATTTGACCCAGCTATTCCACTCTAAGGCATATTCCCAGAAGAACTGAAAACATCTTACCACAATGATATATGTGCACCCATGTTTATAGTGGCACAATTTGTAATAGCCAGATCTTGGAAACAACCTAAGTGCCCATCAACTGAGGAATCGATAAAAAAGATGTGATACTTTTATACAATGGAGTACTACTGAGCTATAAAGAATGATCACATTGAGATATTTATAAATAAATGGATGCAACTTGAATCCATACTCATAAGTGAAATAAATCAAACTCACATGTATAAATACCATATAGTCTCCCTAGTGTAAGAAATGGTAAAGAGTACAGAAGATTTTATGGTAATCATGGTTCACCATTATACTGCTTTGAAGTCTTATAATGTTTTCATTCATTGGTTGGAATGATTTTATTCTGTTTTGTTTGATCTTAATATATGTGATGGTATGAATAGTTACTTTGAAGAAAAGACAATACAGCAGCATTGTTGATTTGATATTATTTTCCTTTGAAGTCCTACCATTCTCTTGTTTTTCTATTACCATTGGTTCTATCACGTTGTATCATATTGGGTTTTAATATGTATGATAGTATAAACAAATTTTTTATGGAAAATGAGATAATATAGTAGCCATTGTCCATCTTCAGTTATTTGGTTCAGAATGCCTTGCAATACTTTCATTCTCTTGAGTGGTTTTATTCTATTTTGTTATGTTTGACATTACTGTGTGTAAAGCTAAGCTGAACTATTTCAAAGAAAGAGACATTATGATAGCTACTGTTAATACCCAATTGTCTTATTGTGAAGTGCTGTTACTTACATTGTTCTATGCTGACCTGCTTAGATCTGTCCTCTTTTGTTTTATTCTCTTTAAAATAAAAAAAAAATTTTTAAAAAAAGTTGCTTAGCTTAGAGAGAGCTTAGAAGGGATCCACTTCTCTGGCAACCTGGTAGCCTACAGCCCACTCTCTGGCTTATTCATTCATTATTTATTGAGAGCAGTGGAGCTGTTTGAATCAGCTATCCTTAGGCATCCGTACTCCTTCCTGATGGCATAGCAGCAGCTGCTGGGTATTGATGAGTGATGATCTCAGTTGAAGAGCAGCATCTTTCCTGGGTTGGAGCACCTCATGCCTTTGGAGGTTAACTGGCTCATGATGCCCAAGCAGAGGAAGTCTGACAGCTGTAAGAGCAGGAAGCAGGACAGTGTCCTGAGGACCTTCTTTCAGGCACTAAGTGGTTGTAGCCCTGGGAAGCAACTCATGAATTCTAGATTTGGGCTTCACTCCTCTGAACCTGTTTCCCAATCCTTGAAGAGAACCTGGTGCTAACACCTGTGTGGGGCTGACTTCTGTGTACCAATGGACATTCTGAATTCAAGAGTACCCAATCAATGCTAGGGCAGAGACTAAAACACTGCTTTACTATTGCTATCAAATGATAGTTTTCTCACTGGTAATTTTTCATTCAGAGTGTTGGAAATGTAAGTTATAGCAATGAAGATACTTTTTTTGGTTCTGGCAGTTGAACCTAAGGCTTTTGCACTGAGCTAACTTCTCAGCGTTATTTTATTTATTTATATCCTGAAACAGTATCTAAATCACTAAATTGCCAAGGCTGGGCTTGAAATTGGTATTCTCTTTCCTCCTACCTACAAGGTGAGGTTTTTATCTCTGCAGCATTACTTCCAGCACACACTAAACTTCGTCAGATTGTCCTGCCTGCCAGCAAGCAGCTCCTGTACACCAAATGCAGAATATAGCGTGAAGTGGAATGGCACAGACAGACTGCTGTATGGCAGCGATTCAACAAGGTGCATAGCTCTGCGGCGCTCTGCACTCTCACCCTTCTTTTAATTCATTTTTGCATTGGTTTCTACCCTGGTTGGCCCATGTCCAAATGCTATTGCTCTATAGTCCATCAGGAATCTGGTGCTGAGCAATCTAGTCATTTTGGTGCTAGTATATAACTCAGCTGTTTATTTGCATATCTAAATAGTCACTTAGCAGAAAATATAGGAGCGGTCACTTTTGGGCTACTGAGAAATCCAAGACAGCATATGGAGTGAGTAATTTTCATCACAAGTTCCAAGGACTTCAGGCTTTTCAGATTTTCATTAACTTTATTGATTTTTTTCATCAATAAGGAAAAGAGATAACAAATTATTTTAAAATGGGTTTGGAAGGCAGAATTTTAAAGATCAAAAATTACAGAATGAAAATCATCTAAAATCTTAAGGCAACTGTATTCTTTTCCACCTTGTCCTACATAATAACTAAAGGAGGAAAAAAAAAAGGCTTGACTGCTGTAATGAGGGGCTGGCTGTGGCTGGTGAACACAGAATGGTGCATATCACACAGATAACCACAGCTTCTACAGGAGCCCTACCTGAAACAAATCTTCTGACACTGGCAAATGAAGAATAGTACTTTTATCCCTTCTTTATTGTCAATGTAGGTGGATGGAAATGACCTGAGTAATTTAAGCGAGAGAATACTCTCCAAACCATGCATGTTTGCTTTCAGAAGGTGATGCTTTTATACTTAGTATGAGTTGTTACAGCCCTGCTCGTGTGCTCTCTTACTCTCTCTCTCCCTTCCTCTCCCTCTCCCTCTCTCTCTTTCTCTTTTTCTTTCTTTTTTCTCTTTCTGTTTCCCTCTCTCTCCCTCTGCCTCCCTCTGCCTCTCTGTCTCTCTCCCCCTCCCTCTGTCTCCCTCTCTCTTTCTCTTTCTCTCTCTCCCCCCTCTTTATCTCTCCCTCTCTCCCTGTCTCCCTCTCTCTCCCTCTCTCTCCCTTTCTCTTTTTCTCCCTGGACCTCAAGACACATAAATCTCACTGTCTATAGTTTATTTGAAACTCTCATAAGCCTTTCAAATTCATTTTAGAGGAAACAGAAGCCATTTCCATTGGGAAATGAAACCGATTTCCACCTTTTACCCCACACCACCCCATCTACTTACCCTTGTCTCTAGACTGCCCCTGTGGTGACATTTTTAATTGCAAGGACCAGCCTGCCGTGTCAGAACCTAGCTCTTCCTCATTCTCCCCTCTCCTAATAGTGTTGATCTTCCTTCCTTTCCCTAGTAGCTCTCAAATTTGCCCATTGTCAGGCTTCACTGCCACTACCTAATTGGGGCTGGCAAGCACTCAGCCCCATCAGGGTTACATAACAGCTTCCTAGCTGGTCTAGCTCTTTTCCTGTAATACATGTTGCATACTGTTATTAGGGCTCTTTCACACTTCACTGTTCAGTTTAGAGCCCTCTCTCAACACCTTGCTACTATTATGGTGCACATTTCCAAAGCCTACGTGCAGGGCTCTTTATGACCAACACATCCCATCTACTTCCCCACCACAGTTTCTGAGATAGGCTCCAGAAGCACAGCTGAGGTGCTTTCAGTGCTGGCCACATGATGGGCAACCCCTCAGTTTTGTCCTGTGCTCACCCCCTGTTTGAAGCATGCATCCCTCTGGTTTTCACCTGACTGATTCCTCCCCAAAGCAAGGGCCAATGCAGGTATCACCTCCTCTGGGAAGCTTTCTCTGGTTCTCCTTCCTCACTCCCCAAAGTGTAGATGAAGGACCCTCCTCTTTGCTTCCTCAGTAGGCCATGTTTGCCTCTGTTGCATCTCTAGATTTTTCAAAATTATGATTTAAATTGTGCTTATACCAGGTTGTACTGAAGTCTCATCTGTGTCCGTCAGCGTCCCACACTGGCCTTTAAGTCACTTATTCTCAAGGACTATATTTTAATTACTTTTGCCTTTCTATCACCTTGCACAGTGCCTGGCATGTGGCAGGTGCCCTGTAAATGTTGATTGGATATAACTGAAAAAGTAAGTTTATTTTTCTGTGTAAGGGGAAGTCATAGAATGTGGTCACAGTTTTGCCTCCAGGAAAACTGATATAACCTTTGCCATCTCTGGGGCTGCTCCTATGCTCAGCTCCTCCTTACTCCTCTCTGCAGCCAGCCAATAACCTTTGTCCTTTCCCAATCTATGGAGCTCCAGCATCAAGAACAATCCCCCTGTCAAGGTATACTTTTCACACTTTTCCTGGCTGTTTCACCCAACTGCTCAGGGGCAGAAAGTTACACAAAACCACCTTATAGTGGCTTGAATAATACAGAAGATCTCCTGATGCAGGTTCTCAGGAAATTCAGAAACGAACTGGAAATCTGGCAAGGCCCAGGTAGGCTCTGAATATTTCTCTGCAGTTGCTTGGCTCCATCCTTTCTCTCTCATTGACTTCACTCCCAGGCTTCCAGCAGAATGACTGCAGCAATGTAAGGTCAAGGACACACAGGACAATGTTAGAGGAAGAAAAGCTACATCTAAAGAACTAAGGTTTTCTTTAGCCAACATGCATCCCTAACATTTTACTGTACTCAGTCAGATCATGTATTTATTTCTGAGATCACCCCAGTGGTTGGTAAATGCCATACATTGATTGGTTTAGGTCTGATGTCCTGAAAAGCTAAGAATACCTTTTAGCTGGGGTTTTGATCAACTCTTGGAGTATGCAGGCTTCTTGGAGGAGGGGTGGATACATAAATGAAAACCACTTTAGAGTTAGAAGAAAAAATGGCTTAATGCTTACTGTGCCAGCACCAAGCAATACTCTCTTCAAATCTCCCTCCTCTGGTTCCCAGTGGGCTATATATGAACTTGGAAGTACAAGGAAGTAGTTAGAGGTTGATTCTGTTTAGGACATATGTACCACTCTGTGTGGTTGGGTAGTATGCAAATTGGACAGAGACATATAAGGATACTCTGTTGTTTCCTGTGAGTGATTCTTTCTAGTACTAGGGCAGCAGAAAATGGATTAGGTTTCCCTGCTTGCCTCTGACCACCTGTCCCTAAAACAAACATAGTGCCTTTTTCAGGATTTTTAAAGGTTTTTACAAAGTGCAGATGTTCCAGATAGTAAACAGCTTCCTCTGCCATCTCCCTAATTGTGTCTCTCATTTTCTCCTTTTTTAGTTAGGTCTTGTAGAGGACTGAGGAATTGCTAGTGGGTTTTTATGCTAGAAGTGAGAGATCTCCTGAGACACCAGATCATGGCCCATCCTAGCTCTGAAAATGAGGTTTTCATGGCACCACGAAGAGAACTCTTCTTATTTTCAGTAATTATGAATGTTTTGTTCTATCAGACCCATGACCCTTTTGATCATTATACTTTTTTGTCCCTTCTAGATGTTTGACTGGATAAGTCACAACAAGGAATTATTTCTTCAGAGCCACACGGAGATTGGAGTCAGTTACCAGCATGCCCTAGATCTCCAAACGCAGCACAATCACTTCGCCATGAACTCCATGGTAAGCAGAAGGTCTACTCTCAGCATGCCTGTGTGCCCAAGAGGAGGAGGGCCAGACCTGAGTAAGCATGGTGGCACGCACCTGTAATCCCTGCACTCTAGGGGGATTGCAGGGCAATTTAGCTACTTACCAAAACCCTATCTCAAAGTAAGATATAAAAAGGGTTGAAGAAATAGCTCAGTACTGGGGCCCTAGGTTCAGTCCTTTGTCCCACCAAAAAAAGAAAAAAAAATGAGGAACTTGGAACACATAGACTCTTTTAGGGTCCATTTTTCAGATGGAGATTGAGTGCAGGGCACGTAACCATCCTGCTGTTCCTGGAGCAGATTATGGACCCTACTTCATACCATGAAAGGAATGTACTTTTGGGGTAGGAGGCACTAGCTGGGGGAAGAACTAGAAGTTCCATTCCACTGACATTGTTTTGATCCCCAGAATGTATGAGTCACAGAGCTGGGATAGTGAAGGGCATCAAGCTGTGACACACTGGGAACTGTAGAGTGAACTGGGGATGTTTACAGCATGAAGAGGAAACTCTATGGGACACATGTTTGCTACCTTCAAGTTTGCTTTGGGAGAATGCAGTAGAATTGCTCTGTGTTGGTCTCAGGATGGCAGTTAGAGAGGTGAGGAATAGGACTCAGTGGAGTTAGTGGGCTCTTGGGATGGAAACTGAAGTCAAGTGCTAAAGTCAGAGAAGGCCATTTACCAGTTCTGTGACCTTAAGGGATTTACCTTCAGTTCCTTCATCTATAAGATACAAATAATAATAGCTATCTTACAAGGTGGCTAGAAGATTAAATGAGTTATATAATTGTCAAGCATTTGGAACTGTGCCTGGCACATGGTAATTCATCAGTGAATGCTGGTATTATGATATGTAGACATCTGGTCCATGTGATACATGTTATCCCCCTTAAAAACCTAATACTTTAGCTTACTATTTTTCCCAAATGGCTACCCCAAAGCTTTATTTTGAAATTCTATCTATTCCTTAAACCCACTAAATCCCAAATGACTGTACCCTAAATATGTTTTGACATACTCTCTTGTTTTCCTCTGCTCTTCCTTCTTGCACATTGCTGGTCCAGAGGAATATAGCTCCATCATTTCTATGGATCTGAAAAACAAGAAACATCTTATCATTGCAGTAGTGATGCTGGGAATAGGGAAAGTGTTAGAAAAACACTAACCTGGAGGATTGCAGAGGCCAGAAAGGAATATAATTTCAATTTCTACTTACTTGCTTTAAATATTTTATGTACTCAGCTCGAAACACTGAAGAAGAAACAATTCTCAAATTACCTGAAGTTGTTCAGTGTCTAGTTGAGAGAAAAATCATGATGTGCCTTGCTATGTACAGTGATAGAGATATGCTGAGAACCTATGCTAAGGACTGAGAGCTAGCTAAGAACCTTAAATCTCAGTGATTAAAACTGTTGTTGGTATATGTTTTTGGCATGCACTCATCACTAAGGGCATTGTAATCACCAGGCACTGGTGTTGATGAACTAACCGTTATTTTAGATGCTGCCAATTGCTTTGCCAGACAGACTATCAAACCAAGCATGTACTTGCTTTGAAACCTTCCACCTACAAGTGACATTGTCATTTCACTGGCCAACTTTCATGCAGATTTCATTGACCACAACCAATTACACTACCACATCTAACTCCAAATGACTGGAAGCATGTTGACAAGGAGAGAAAAGAACAGTTTTGGACAGTCCTAATAACTAACACTGAGAGCCCCCAAAAAGTGTTAGGAAGAGATAAACATCATGAGATATGCCCAGAAAGATCAATCTGGCTTCAGAAAAGATCATTGGGAGACCAGGCAGGAAATTATCCACATTCATTGTGTTACTAGCTTTGGCTACCATTCAGTTTTGAGTCTTCATCTAAATGTAAAGACTCATTCTCCCCAAACTAGTCTTCTATAATTGTTTCTCACCGCTGGTTCACTTTAGTCACAGAGGAGCAAAGCAGTTGATCACAGGTGATTAAGAATGTGAATTTAATTCGGGTGGAGTTCAATTATCTGTATGCCTTGTGCATTTCTGCTGATGAGTTACACAAATTCTGTGCCAGAGTCTTCACCATCACCCATCCACATGGCCCTAAGGCAAATTCATTTTAATAAGCAACAAAGACAAACATAATTAGGGAGGTAAGTATGCCACAAAGCCCCTTGAAACAATGTACTACAAAGCTAAATGGAAAGAGCCTTTGGCCTTTCCTCTGCACTCCTGCTTTCCTCTGGTGTTATAGGTGACTGAGAATTAATGGTACCTCAAAAAAACCTTCATTCTGACAAATTTACTGTTGAGGACTTCATTTTTAGAACAGAATCGAGGAAAGAAATTTATTGGTGGAAAATATTTTCTGGAACTGGTAGCAAGAGAAGAGATTTAATGCCCAAGGATCTATTAGCATGTCCCACCCCATCCTGAGCCTCCCTTTACTCTAAATGTGCCAGTGCCTGGAGGCCTCTTTAGCACTATTAGGCTGAATCTGTACTCTGACTGCAGGATGAGGAGAGAAATACTCAGGGTTGTTTGATCAAATTGCTTTTGTTAACTGGGAAGTTTGTTCTTAAAAGGAACTTCCTACATAAAGGGATGGCAGCATCCCAAACAGGTGAAAGAAGGGAATTGCAGGCTCCTTTTTTCCTTGGCTTGTATGATGAGCGTTGCTGCCAAGAAACAGATAAATGCAAGTAGCTAATGCTGGAGCCCAGTTACTATAGGAATGATCAGTTCTTCAGGGACAGTAGGGTGTAGAAGGGTTCTACAAATTCATTAGAAATTTCCATCTGTGCTTCTGGAAATTACGCACCTTTGCACATAACCACATATCTATACATAAACATACAGGAAACATATGCTGTTTCAGGTAAGTTCTTTGCCATTGAATCTTCTATGTATTATGACTGAAATAGGCCAGTAATTTTTCACTTTAGGGGGCAGTCACAGACCCCTTTGAAAACTAATGAAGATAGTGGACCCTCTTGCCAGAGAAATGTATGTGTGAACAAAATGTTTAGATTCTTTCAAGAGATGTTAGAGAATCCTAAAGCCTATCAATCAGTCCTTCCAATTTAATATCTCAAGAACAGCATGACTTGTTTATTCACTCATTGAACAAATAAAGGATCAGATATTGTGCTGGGTGTTGGGCATATAGTGGTGAAGAAAACATAGATGTTTATGTGCTATCAAGTTTTCATTAAAGAGGCAAATGTTAAATATATCATCCTACAAATAAATATGTAATTTCAAACCTGTAGTTTATGTTAGAAGAGTAAAGAATGTTGTGACACAGGGTAAACAAGAGCAAATTGAGATGAGGGAGAAAGATAGGTTACATATTTCAGTTAGTAATCAGCATTTACTAAAAGACTCATTGTTCATTGATTCATACTGACAGTGTATAATTAACTCCATTGTACAAAAGAGCTTATAACTTAAATCAATCCTAGACATAAGCTTGTAAATTAAGACACTCAGCTAGTCTCAGCTGTTCATTGCCTGTGTTTTACATTTTGTTTTCCTATGTTTAGGAGTTACACACTGGTGAAAGACTAATAAATTCAGACATTACTGAATGTATTTGTTTCTTGGGCTTCCATAACACAACACCACAACCTTTGTGTCTTAAACTACAGAAATTAATTTTGTCACAGTTCTGGACACTTGCAACCTGAGATCAAAACTTTGGCAAAACTGGTTTCTCTGGTGTCTTCTCTTCATGGCTCACAGATGGTGGCCTACCCATTTACCCACATGTGACTTTTCTCTGTGAATATGGAGCATGAACATCTCTACTGTCTCCCTTTGTGCCCAAATCGCATTTTATAGGGCACTAAATGGATCAAAGCTCACCCTCATGTATTCATTTTAATTAGTTACCTATTAAAAGATCTATCTCAAATGCATTCTGAGGTACTGGTGTACTGAGAGTTAGAGCTTCAACATATAAATTTGAGAGAGGGTATAATTCAGTCCGCAGTACAAAGAAATAATTGCATATCATTAAAATCATGAAAAAAAATCAGAAATCCCTCAATTTTGTTTATGAATCAGTACGATAAAATTCAGCAATTATTAGCATACTGGGAGTGTGGAAGTAGTATTCTACTCAGTATATACATGAGCAAAACAGAAACAAAAATGCTAAAATTGGTTGATCCTTAGATTTTTGTTATGTTTCTTTTCAATTTTCATCAAGAAGTTCTCTTCTTGGGATCAGTAATAACTATAATGATAATTAATATCCATCTACTAAACCCAGTTTGGAAAATATCTTCTAGCTCCCTGTAGTACCTTAGAAAGCCAAGTTTCCACAGCTGTCTGGGGCCCCCCTTTTTCTCAGTTCTTCCTTTGCTAGGAAAGCATTTCTCATAAATTCTCCTTCCCCTGAGCATGGCCTTCTCCTGTGATGAGAGCGTGAGCAGATGCAAGTGAGGCAGGTTGCAGTGTGCAGAGAGCAGTCATGTAGCCATCTACATTGTGGTTTCTCATGAGAAAGATGCTCAAGAGTATATACAAACACAGCATAACCTTATTTATAATTTTAATTAGCCAGTTCTTTTGGGAAAAATAAATTGCTAATGGCTTCTGACTAGAGTTTTAAAATATGAAATGGTATTCATTTTCTGTTATGACTGAGGATTCACACTAGTGATAACAATGTGCAGCTGGGCCATAGGAATCCTTTCTGCTGTGGCATGCTCAATAGCTGCTTTAATCCTATTAATTTGCTCACTAGTGGCACATTTTGCTACTTGGTGATGTAAGAATCAGACCAATTGCAACAAAGCCTATGATGCCCTCTAATATGAGAAGTTACAAATGGCATCATCAAGCAAAAGCCTGATCCAGTGCCAGAGAAATGAAGATTCTGAGGCAGGTGATCTTCTTTTCTTACTCTAAGAAGTATTACTGTGAGTCCCCTGTCATCATTGATTCTAGATAGCCCCAAATCATGATTCTGTTGCACTTCCTATAGTGACACAATTTCTAGATTTTACACACACACACACACACACACACACACACACACACACACAGAGTCATTATATTTAACTAGCTAGTTTTTCACCCTGACGTAGCTGCAAAGTCCCTTATAGACAAAGAATCTGTTGAAGAACATCATCATCATCAGTCTTATCTAGCATGCATTGTCCCTTTTTAGCACAGTTTTTTCAAAGAATGATCTAGGCAGCCTGATAAAATAATGTGGGTTTCTTTGGACTTATACCCAGTCCTGGAAAATATTAATCTCTATATAGGAGGATCCCTAGGAATTTGAATTTTTACCAAGTCTCAGGGGTGATTTATATGCATGTTAAACTTAAAGTTAGAGAACTGTTGTTCTCTGGAGATCTATAAATATAAAATAGTTACTCTTAAAACAAAGTATCATTAAGTTCTGAAAGAGAATTCATTTCAAACATGATACAAACTCTATAGAACTACTCTCCATTGAAACTAGTGAAAATTATTTTAAACAACTACTTAAAGTCCCTGGAAATAATCTTAAGTGCATACAGTAAATGAAAAAACATTTATTCAAAAAAAATCTAAATTTTATAAAAATAGTGTCCGTGGTTTTTGAAGCATGACTACCTCTCTCTTTTTCTCTTTAAACTCTCACCTTATTAGGATGGAAACCCCACAAGAAAACAAAGGCCCCTTTCCTCCTAAGTCCTAGCTAAAGACTTATCTTCTCAGCTAAGGCACTTGTCCTGCCCCAAGCCACCCACTGCTGAGGCTAAATTCTGGATGTGTGGCCTACAGGTGGGGACTCTTCTTTTTCTATCTACTCCTATCTATCTGCTCCTGTCTATCCACTCCTAACTATCCACTCCCTGCACCTGTGTGGCAGGTATGTTGTTGCTGAGAATAGTAGAGCCCCAGTCACCCTTGCTGGGAGAAGAAAGCCAAGAAGAGCTAAGACTACTCACCTGATTCCACTGGGTTTATATTAGGAAAGTGCTCTGTTGTCTGCAACCCCAGCTCCAGTGAATGCTCAGAGATTGTGCTGAAGGGGAGAAACATACTGTATAACACAGAGAATGCCAAATCTTTTCCCAAAGGAATTGACTTTTTCTGTAACACAGAGTGGAAAAGTTTAAGGCAGTACCACTCTCAGAAATGCCCATAAAGAGGATCTCATGAAAGACAATTTGGAGAACATTGGTAGATTGATTGGAGAAACACAATAAACTTTAACCAAATAATTGAGCAGAGAGAAAAAGGACAGAAAAATAATAAAAAGAAGTTGTTTAGGCTGAAAGCAGTGACACAGACAGTAATTTGAATCCACACTAACAGACAACAATGATGGAGATAATTATGTGACTATAAATGTGTATTTCTTCTCCTTTAATTTCAAGAGCAGTTGTATGAAATAACATGTATATAATGAATCATTGGGTATAATACATATAGAAATGTAATATGTTTGCCAGTTACAGCACAAGAAAGTAGTTGAAAGAAAATCTGTATTAGGCAAAGGAAATAACTGTAGATAGTAACTGGAATGTACAGGTACAAAGAAAGATATTTAGAAATAAAAAAAGTTAATATAACAAAAGCTGTAAATATATACCAACCCCTCTTTTTGTCTCAGCTTCTTGAAGAGACATACAATTTTTAAAAATGATAATTATAATCTAATATTGAACTTGAAATATTTATTGATGTAATATATAACAATAATATCACAACATGTGGAAAAGAAAATAAAGCTAAGAGTAATATTTTTATTTTTCACTAGAATTAATTTAGTATATGTCAGAAGCTAATTCTGGTAAGATGTGTATCATAAGCATTAAAGCTATAGCTAAGAAAATAACCTAAAATACTGAAAAAAATCAATCCGTAAAGATATTAAAATGCTACATTGGGCGATGTATACCTAATGCAAAAGAAAACAATATATGAGAAAGAGAAGTATAAAAAATGATGTGGTATATATAAAAAAATAAAATGGTAGATATAAATTCAGCTATATCTTGAATGATACTAAATGTTAAAAGATTAACCCATTGAAGGTAGAGGTTATCAAAGAAATAAAATAAATAAATAAATAAAAAGCTATAGCTATGCTTTCCACAGGAGGCACACTTCAGATTCAAAGCTACAAAATAGATTGAAAGTCCAAAGATGGAAGACCATCCAGTTACTACCTGGAGTAATTGTCTGCATTCAACACATATGTTCTCCCTTTCACTTTCTACTGTTACTGCCAAGTAACATACATTTGTTCTCCCTTTCCTTTCTACTGTTACTGCCAAGTATATTACATTTCTAAATGTTATAGGTACAATAATATATCATATACATATTACTTGACACAATTACTTTGAAATCAGTTAAGGGAGAAGAATACAGAAACAATTACAAGGAAACCAAAGTATACTAATAACAGATGATTTAGTGGACTTTAAGACTGAAAAAAAAAAGCTACCAGAGCTAACAAAGAACTTTTTAATGATAAAAGCAGTATTCTACAAGGAAACTGAAACAAATGTCAATATGTATGCACCTAACAATATCAAATACCTGATAGTAATGAAGGGATACATTGTTCAACCATATATTTGGAGACTCCAGTATCTCACCATTAATAATGGATAGAACAATTTAACAGAAGATCAATAAGGAAATAGAAGACTTGCATGAAACATAGAAGACTGTAAACCAAATCTACCTAGTAGGGATGTATAGAACATTACACCCAACAATAGCAGACAATACTTTTACCTCAAGAGCATAAAATATTGTTCAGAGTGGACCATATGTTAGTCTGTAAGATAAGTCTCAATAAATAAAAAAGGATAGAAAGAATAGAAAGTATGACTTCTGACCACCGTGGAATAAAGTTAGAAGTCAATAACAGGAAGAATTTAAGAAATTCATAAATATGTATAAATTATATATCATACTCCTAAGTAGCCAATGGATCAAATAAGAAATGAAAAGAGAAATTGGGAAATATTTCAAGATGTATGAAAGGAAACACACACATAGTAAAACTTATGATATTCAGCTAAGTTAATACTTAGAAGTTAATAGCTATAAATGCAAGGAAATATAAAGATTAGAGTGGTAATTAATGAACAAAAAAAAATAGAGAAATTAAATGGAATCAAAATCTGGTTATTTGAAAAGAGTAAAAATACTGGCAGATAATTAAGCTAGAATGGCCCGGAAAAAAATTGCTGAACTCAAGGATGAAAAAGAGGATATTATTACTAGCCATTCAGAATTTTTAAAAAATTGTAAATGGATTCTAAAATTGTAAGTCCATAAAATACATAATAGACAATATGGACAAATTCCTAAAAAGGAATAAACTACTGAAACAGATTCAGAAAAAAATAGCTAGTCTGCATAGATCTATGATAAATAGAGACTGAATTAGTGGCCAAAGTCCAGCCTAGATAGCTTCAACAGTAAATTCTACTGATTATTTAAAGAAGTAGTACTAATTTTTTACAAGCTTTTATAAAAAGTAAAAGTGGGAACATTTCCCAGCTCATTTTATTAAGCCAATATTATGCTGATACCAAAATCAGACAAAGCCATCATGCAAGAACAGTACAGATCTCTTATGAATATGGATATAAAAATTCCCAATTGCTACTTTTCATTATGTCAGTTTATTTCACCTTCATTCTTGAATATAGAATTCTTTTTCCTTTCAGCACCTTAACACTGTTGTTAATTTACTGTCTTACCTCTGTTTCACATTAGAATCCTATAGTCCTTCAATTGTTGTTCCCATATAAATAGTATATTTTTTTCTCTGATTACTTCTATGTTCTATCTTCCTTCCTACCTTCCTTCCTTCCTTCCTTCCTTCCTTTCTTCCTTTTTTAGCAGTTTGAAAAGGATATGGATACAATTAACCCAAATCCAGCCATGTATAGAAAAATTATATACCATGACTAAGTGATAATCACCTCAAGATTGTGAACATGGTTTAATTGTAGCATAAAACACAAAATTCACATGGTCATCTCAATGTAACTAGAAAAAAGCATTTGACAACACCTAGCATCCTTCATAATAACAATATTGCAGGCTCCTGAGTTTAATCCCCAGTACTAAAAAAAAGTCATAAGAAAATTATTCAGCAAGCTAGGAATAGAAGAGAACCTTCTGAACCTATGAAGAACATCTATGGAAACCTCACAGGCAGTACCATACTCAATGGCAAAAGACTGGATATTCTTGTTTCTTAGATCAAGAACAAGAGAAAGACACTCTGCTGCTGCTGTTCAACATTGGAGAGCTTAGTTCCGGCAGCTAACTAACGCGGTTCAGGGAAGTTTAGGGAAAAAAAGTCACTGAAGTTGGAAAAAAAAGTAAAATTATGTTTGTTATCTGTAGATAGGATTTTCTTTCTTTCTTTTTTTGTACTGGGGATCAAACTCATGACCTTGCACTTGTCAGGCAAGCACTTACTTATTCCACTGAGCTAAATCCCCACCCAGTAAATATGATCTGATATGTGGACAATTCTAAAGTACTCAGGACAAACTATTAGAATTAGTAAATGAGTTCAGCAAAGTTTCAGGATACAAAATCGATTGTATTTCTATGCATTTGTGAACAATCCAAAAATGAAATTAAGAAAACCACTCCATGTCTAACATTAAAAGGAATAAAATAGTTGGTAATTAATAAAACCCATACAGTGCTTCAAAAACTATAAGAATAGTGTTGAAAGAAATTAAAGATATAAGTAAATTTTAAAACATCTGATATTCATGAATTAGAACATTTAATATTGGCCATTCTCCCCAAATTGATACACAAATTTAGTGTGTCTCCATTAGAAGTCCAGCAGTCTCCTTTTAAATGTTGACGTACTAATTCTAAAATTCACGTGGAATTATAAGGGACCCAGAATAGCCAAAATGATTTCTTAAAACAGAAGAGTAAAATTGAAGAGCTCATATTAACCAATTTCAAAACTTGCCACAGCGCACAGTAATTAAGATAGTGTAGTACTGGCATAAAGATAGACATACAGATCAAAGGAATAGAATTAAGAGTCCAGAAATGAATCTATGTGTCAGTGATCAACTAATTTTTTTGACAAGAATGGCAAAACCATTCAATGTGAAGAGTCTGTTTTTTAATGGTGCTTGGGCAACTAGATTGTTACATGCAAAGGAATGAAGTTATATTCGTCCTTACTTTGCACTAAATTAAAAAGTGTTAATGAAATAAATTGAGATGTGTATGGTGATGCATACCTATAATCCTGGGAGACTGAGGCAGGAAAATGTTGGGTTTGAGTCCCACCTGGGTAATTTAGTGACTTAGCAAAACCTTTTCTCAAATAATAAAATAAAATAACATAAAATAAGAACTGGGGATAAAGCTCAGAGCAAAGGCCCTAGACTCAATCCCTGTGTCAATCAATCAATCACATAATCAAAACTTTAAAACTTTTGTGCATCAAAAGATACAATCAATAGCATGAAAATATTGGCCACAAAATTGGGAGAAAATATTTAAAAAGTGTTGATCTCATAAGGGATTTGTATCTACAAACTATGAAGAACTCGACAACCCAATGACAAAAAGACAACCCAATTTAAAGATGGAAAAAGATCTGAGTAGGTGTTTCTTCAGAGAAGATATACAAATGACTAGTAAATGCATGAAAAAATGGTTGCATCATTAGTCATCAAGGAAATATAAGTCAAAACCACAATGAGATACCACTTGATACTAAAAAATTATGATAAAGGCAAATGTTGACAAGGGCATTAAAAAGTCAGAACTTTCATATACAGCAAACAGAAATGTAAAACAGTATATTTTGAAATAGAGTCTGGAATTTTCTCAGTTAAATAGTTGTCATGTAATTTAGTGATTCGACTTCTGGGTGGATACCAGTTATGATTTGTATGCAGACATCCCCCAAAGCCTTATGCACTCATAGATGGAGCTTTTGGGAGGTGATTGGATGATGGGTGTGTGAAACTCATTGGCAATTAATCCACTAATGAGTTTATAGTAAAATTCAGTGTTAGGAGATGAAGCCTGATTGGAAAAGGTGGGTCACTGGGGGTGTGACTTGGAAGGATCTGTGTCTGTCCTTTCTCCCTTGGTTCCTCTGTCCACTTCCTAACTGCCATACCATGAGCTGTTTCTCCTCTGCCATACCCCTCTGCTATGCCTCCCTGCCAGCAGACTATCGACTGAAACTTCTACAAACCATGAGACAAAATAAGCCTTTCCTATGTTAAGCAGTGGGTATTGGCTATTGTGTCTCAGCAAAAACAATACCCAGGAGAAGTGCAAAGGTGTGTCCACTCAAATGTACATACATTGTACACAAGTGTTCATAGCATTATTCATAATAATCAAAAGGTGGAAACAACCCAAGTGTCCATCAACTGATGAATAAATAGAATGTGGTGTGTGTGTGTGTGTGTGTGTGTGTGTTATCAGTATTTGGTTCTGAAAAGAAATGAAGTGCTGATGTATGTGTTAACATGAGTGAATCTTTCAAACATTTGCTCAGTGACAGAAGCTAGTCATCAAAGACCACATATTTTGTGATTCTAGGTATATGAAAGAAAGGTTCAGAACAGGCCAACCTATACTAACAGAGGTAGAGTAGTGTTGCTTAGTATTGTGATGGATGGGGGATAAGGAGGTAATGCTAGCTAAAAGGAATAGAGTTTCTTTTTGAGGTGATGAAAATTCTAAAATTGACTGATATTATTGGTTGCACATACCTGACTAAATACAAATATACTAAAGACTATGTTTTAAGCTTTGAATGAGTAAATTGCATGGTATATGAAAAACTGTCTTTAAAATAGACAAATAGAAGGTGTTTTCACAAGTGAGTTTCTACCTGCTTGAAGGTATAACCATCTTTATGGTTAGAGAAAGTGGTCGTGTGAAAGGGGCACTCAGCAGTGGTAGCACTAGTAGGGCTGAGGTATTTGTGTGCACCACTCCACATTCACTTGTTTGTGTGTTCAACAAACTTTTATTGTTTGTATCCTGTGCTTTCTGCTACTGACAACATGGGACTCACACACAGCAGTTTTAAATTCATGTTCTTAAGGCAAAGAGCATTTTGCTCACTGGAATTTTAAGTTCCTAAGGGTAGAGCTTTGTTTCATTCACAGCTATATCCCCAAATCTATAACTACACCTGGCACTTCACAGATACTTAACAAGTATTTTTTAAATGAATCAGGGTATGAAAATACACAGCATCTCTCAAGAACTTTGAATAGAACTTGGTAACAGGCACAGAACTGGTCAGGCAAGGTCTTTATTTTGGAGCAGCCTTAGGGCCTGACTCCAGCAGCAGCCATAGAGCTGCCAGAAAGAAAGTACACAAGAGCACTGGTTTCACCAGGGGTGTCTCTGGGAGACAGGTGACACACCATAGTGTCCAGTAACTAAGATGATCTTTCAAGTTCCACAATACCCTCAGCCTCTTTATTTCTGAGACTTTAATCCTAAAGATGGAAGCAAAGCCACTGATAAGTACCTCTCCCTGACAGGAATAAATGTGGCTCATTTATCTAGGGGTTAACACTGGGTTTTTTAAAGGCAGGACTTCTAAGGCTGCAAAGCATGTATCATCAGCCAGCTCTATTCTTACTAGTCAAGTTGAACAGGATACAGTGTTTGTATCTCCACCAACAGCCTTGTGGGTGGAATTTCCCTTTTCTTCCAACTCAGTAGGAGGGTTAGATTTTATTTTCTGATTTGCTTGGGACCTGTTTATGATCTTTACTCTTGGCACCTTTGACATTAGGCTAAGAGAGGGAAGAGAGCTATAGCAAGGCTGGTGCATGTGTATAAGGAAGCAAGCCTCCACTCTGGCTACCCACCACGATCACCTGGAAGTTTTTAAAAACTGTCACAGTCAGGTCTGCCTGCCCTAGATTCTGAATTAACTATACTCTGGCAGGACCCAGGAAATCTGTACAAGGTTCAAAACCAGTTTGAGAATCATTGGTCCAAGGTTAAGAAAATCAGACGACTGATGTTAACCTTGAGGTCAAACTCTATGGCTCCTGATATTAGCTTGTGAAATTAGAGATTGAGAACTTCTTCCACTGTCGGAAGCAACCAGGAGAAGAGTACCTGTCTTTACTCCGTCCTCTTTGCACCTCACCTTCCTTTCTAATGTCCTGTTTGCTTTTACCCCCAGTCTCTAACTAGCCACATCTGGGGACTGGCTTCTGTTCAAATGGGAAGCACAGAGAAGCTCTTGGGCCTAAGCAAAGACTTTTCAGCATCACTCTACTGCACAGTGCTGGCTCCCCTTACCTGTTGCCCAGGTGCTTGGCCTTGATACCTTCTGAAAGACTGCTCTGAGTTGACCATGGGGCTTGACCAGCAATTCAGACTTGTGACTGATAGCTGGCACTGGCTTGGCTCGACCTTTCTTTTGATTGTTACCTTACCTCCTGGCTCTAAATTTCCTGCCACACTTTTGCCTCATTCCTGGTCTTCTGCCCACATCTCTGGCACATTTTCTGGTTTCTGTTTACTATGCTCTGGGGCCCTCTGTCAGCATGCTTCTTGCCTCAGGTTACTTTCGCTGTGTTTGTCCCTGAGCCCTTTAGCTCAGTTCACCAGCATACTTATACATACTCAACTACAGGACTGCGTGTGTGCTGCCAGATCTACTGTTGCCAATGAGTTAATTTATCTGGAATTCAGCCAAAGCTGACAATGCGTCTTCTTTAAGGTCTCCTGGAGTCGACTGAAAGGAATAAAATGGTCTGTGAAAGCTAATGCATCAGATGAGATAATGTACTTGAAAGGCCTTAAACTGAAGAGCAGGACATACCTATGAAGTAGAAGAAGCAGTGTTGCACATGCCATGCTGAACGTGGGTGGTAGCTGGTGGTCAGGAGCCCCAAATAAGGAACAGAGACTGATCACAGATGCAAGAGTGATATGTTTGTAAATCTGGACATTAAAGAGGTGCGAGAGGGTGGGTGTAGTATTGCACTCCTATAATCCCAGCACTTGAGAGGCTGAGGCAGGCGAATTGTTGCAAGTTTGAGACCAGCCTGGACTACAAAGTGAGCCTGAACTGCATAGCAAGACCCTGTCTCAAAAAGACCAAAAAAACAAAACAAAAACAAAGTGTGAGAAGGCAGGCAGGACCCAGTGGGCAGTGCAAAGAGTTCATGACAGGGTTCATGACACACTCAGGTGCCTAAATGCGAGGTAGTGTTAAAGGCTTTTTCTCATCAAGTTCTTTTTACTTTCCCTCACCATGGCCACCATCCTGGTCTAAGCTGCTGCCAGCATCTGCTTGGTTTTCCTGCTTCCACCTTTGTTCTTCCACAGTCTTTCCTCAACAGAGTAGCCCATGTGATCCTTTCAGAAGGGTTAAGATACTTTACATGGTGTCACTCATCTGCTCACAGGGCTTTACTGTCTCCCCATCCTTCTCAGGATGAACGCTCAGGTTCTTTTCCCTGGGATTCAGGGCTCTCTGTAATCTGGGCCCCAGCTACTTCTTGAGTTTCACTCACTCTCTGCATCTTAGTTATCTGTCCCACTCACCATGGGCTTTTTGCTGTTTCTTGAGCCATTCCTGTCTGGTGCTCTTTGCCCTGCTTCTCACTCTTTCTGGAGCTTCTTTCTACAGACAGCAGCATAGTTCCCTCTCATTTCATTCAAGGCAAGCCCAAGTGTCCCCCTCAGATAATCTCACACTGATATCCCAATCTTATATAGTATTCCTAACTCTATCATGTGCTTTTGTTTTTCCAGACATGTTACATAGCACTGAAATAAACATGCAGTAAATCTTTATTAATTTATTGACCGAATCTCCTACCAACACACAATTTCCATGAGCATATGCATCTGGTGTCTGTTTCCTGCTTGTATCATGTATTACATTGTTGAATGGATGGATGGATGGATGGATGGATGGATGGATGGATGAATGCATGAATGAATATACAGGATAACAATTTAGGACTCTAGTAAAAAGACAAGACACAGGACAAAGAGCTGTCTTAATCCTGAGCTTTTTTGTGGATCTGTGGAGAAAAACACCTGTTTCCTAGAGTAACTAGCCTTGGGTTTAAGGTGGAGTTACTGTTCCAAGGAAGGAAAGGAAGGGAGACATCTACCAGAGGGCAGGGATGCTCTGGTCGCTCTGGAGCTGGACTTTTTTGGGGGAATTTCAAAGGCCCAATGAGGAGGCTTAAAGATGGGGATATTTTTATTGATCTCTCTCCAGTGGTCCTGTTTCTTTCAAATATGATTTTTAGACCCTTCAGAAGAAATTTCTCTGCATCATTATTCCTCCCTTGACAGATATGCTTGACCAGCTCATTTGCTTTCATATTTAAAGTATAATGTACGCTTTTAAATGTGTGGTGAGTAAGAGCATGGGCACTGGGTACTCACCACAGTTTGTGTTTCCTTCCTTACTACATGATCTTAGTAAAGGTGATAAAAGGAAATGAAACTCCCAACCTACTGTATGTCTGGTATGAGTTTGTGTTCTCTAAAACTGAATAATGAGTTTTAGGAACAATGGAGGTTAAGAGTAGAATATATTTATTGAAAGAAAGAAAGCTTCTGTCTAAGAGAGAAGGAGACCCGAGCAGGTTGCCAAAGACTATGTTTTTTCTAGGGACCATGAAGTAAGAGTAAAACCATGAAGTGAGAGGGGTCCAAGATGGGGAAAACCTGGGAACTTGCAAGGTGGGTGTAAGGTGGGACAGAACTATGATTAACCAGTAAGATTAATTGTTCAGGTAAAATTGATTAAATCGGGGACAAATAGAGAAGCGAGTCATATAGCAAGCAGGCATGCTTAAAGAGTAGTAACTCTTCCCTTAGAAGGTTGGAAT
Source organism: Hydrochoerus hydrochaeris (assembly GCA_004027455.1). Taxonomy (NCBI): domain Eukaryota; kingdom Metazoa; phylum Chordata; class Mammalia; order Rodentia; family Hydrochaeridae; genus Hydrochoerus; species Hydrochoerus hydrochaeris. The sequence goes on along the minus strand of PVLA01001435.1, from coordinate 289,304 downwards.
GATGACTCCTGGCTTTCTCAGGTTGATAGAGATCTATTTAGAATATCAGTCTTTAGGATGTGGGTACATTTGTTTGATCTTTTGTCTTGAGGCCTGGCCCACAGCAAGAGGTGTCTGTCTCCCCTACAATTGCAAGGTATCTGGGCTTCTGCACTGGCTCCTTGGAGGACCTTGCCCTGTCTGACTGCCTATAATATTTCTGTCAAACTCAGTTGCCTGTAACAAAGGTATTCAAATTTCCCAGAGCCTCACTGCCTCTTCTGTAAATAGGGTAAAACAGAAGTGCCTTTTCTGAGGATATTATAAGGGTGAAATGTGATGCTGCATTTTGGGTAGAATATTTGGCGTGATGTTATGCTTGGCAAATATCTAGCTATTGTTGTCAGAGTCCAAAGTGCTAGAAGAAATAGTTCTTGTTTGACACAGCTTCTCAGAGTTCCCAGCTATGGAACTTCTGAAACATTCAAGTGTTCACCTATCATCTGCAACAATCTTGTTAAAGTGCAGCTTTTATTCGGAAGAGAGGAGAAGGGCCCTGATTTGGCATCACTGTCTGACTGCTAGGTGGACGAAGCTGACGTTGAGCAGCCAGATCCTGTACAAAAAAAAAGTAGAGTGATAAAATACAGATGAAGGCATATTCCTAAAATGTCATAGCTTCTGAGTTGTGTTGTCCCAAATTGCTTTCTCTGTTGGTGCTCTTGAATCTGATTCTGGCTGTAGGGTGACTACTATATCAGTCCTGCAATGAGGCCTCACACAAAGAAACTTACCCTCTAAGGCTTTATTGAGTTTTGAGAAAGGGGTGGTGTGTGATGGGGGGTGTTCTTCCTTAAAACTGCTGCTGGGTTGCTGTGACCCTCGGACATATGGCCAGGCGCTTGTTTTTATGGCTGCTTAATGGTTTGTGAAGCAATTACTGGAGGAAACATTGCCACAGCAAGCCAGGCTGGAGGGACAGAAGGACTCATGTGCCAATGTTTTCTTTGTTGAGCACCAGGTCTGTTCCTGCTCCTACTTATTCTGTCTCTGCCCAGCAGTGACAGATGGCTTCCACATGGTTTGACCTATTGTTCAGCCAGACCTGACTAGATAGTCATCCATCAGCTGCCCTGTTTGGCCCCCAAGAGGGTACCCTATGGTTTGTGGGAGGTGAAAATTGGAGGATTCATTTTGAGCTCATCACATTTTGTGGCTGGTTATAGTATAGTTTCAGGCATGGGCAGTTCTTACTCCAGATGTTTGCATCCTGGTGTCCATATGCTTTGAGGCGGGATCAGCAGGTTTACATGGTGATGTTAAACTAATTAATCATAAGCTAATGCTTTAATAGCTTCAGGACCCAAGGTGGGCTTGGGACTGGCAAAGATGTAAGTTACACACATGGTGTTATTCAGCTAGAGAAAGAAGGTGAAGCTGAGCTCGCTCTATGGCACAATCTCTATTTTCTTACGGTTATTAAATGTTACTCACAAAGACTCTGAAAGCTGTGTGGGAAATCTCCAAATATTGCTCATAGCTCTCTTTGAATATGACAAAATAAAAACTTAATAAGCCACAGGGCAGAAGAAAAAAGCAATAAGCAGAGGGATTGTGCAGAGTAGGAATCAAGAGTCCTGAATTCTGTTACATTTAGGCTTTCTTCGAGAACATATTACTTGATTGACTTAACAAACCTTTTTAAGTACCTACTAGGTGACTCTTAAAAATTTCTGGGTTTCCTTTTCTAACTGTAAAATGAAATTGTTATGTGAGTTTAGTTTAAGAAAAAACTCTATATAAAGTAATTTTACATTTCTTTCCTTAAAAAAGCATTCATTAAAATTGTCCTATTTTACTATATAATTTGTACTCTCCTTAAAAAAAAGAAAAACTTTAACAAAGTCAAAAAATGGAGAAATGTAATTGCAATGATAATAGAGGACTACCTGACCAAATCTATTTGGTACAACCTTATCAAATCTGTTAAAAATTACAAATATCCGACAATCCCTAGTGTTATTTATGACAGAGTTGAAAGAGTCTAGATTAAACTTTTATGCCTGCATATGAAGAATAAGGACTGTGGGACAGCTTACTGGTAGAACTCCTGCCTAGTCCACTCAAAGCCCTGGGTTTGAGTTTCAGCACAAAAAAAAAAAGTTGGATAAATGCAGAAGATTAAACATAAATTCCTCTAACTCCATCATCCATAGCCATATGATGTTTCATTAACTTCATTAGGAAAGGAGATTCTCTTCCATATAGTTTTAAGGACATATTTTTCTCTTAAAAACTATTTTTCCATATATAAGAAAATAGACATGAGAAAACAACTAAAACTTTTTCCAGGCACTGTGGCACATTGTAGTGGATTAAAAACTGGTGGTCAACTTAATGCTAGCTAAGTTGAATCAGCATGGTGCTGAGTGTAGATGGCCCCCCTGAGGAAAACTACCAGCATAAAAAGGAGACCTGGAGAGGAAGAGTAGCATTGTGGGTTCTTCTAAGTGAGTGTTGTTGTTTGGAACTGTTCGATCTTTTGGAGCTGTTTGTTCTCCTGGAGCAGCTTGTCATGCTAGCTTCCCTGATACGAACTTGGCAGTTCTCATCGTTAGAGGAGCTCAGGTCCTCGTCACTGAGGATGGCTGTGGTACTTTTCAGGAGAGCTCTGGTCCTTATGTTGAGTGTTGCTTCGTAGCTTCAGCGCAGAACTCTTGCCTACTGGCACAGATCCTTCACCCCGCTGCACAGACTTTGTAGCTTCCACCACTGACCTTTGGGTCTCCCCAGCACAGATCCATGAAACAGACTTTCATGAGTCATTGTTATGGGCTCTAGGCCTCCTGTTGGACTCATGAGAGGCATTGTCATTGGCTCTAGGACTTCAGCTTGACTCATGTAGGACATTGCTGTGAGATCCAGGCCTTCAGCTGGATTCTCTAGGTCTTTAGTGTTGTGGAAAGATTTCCTGCATTTCTTGAATTTGATTCTGGGTGACTATCATAAAATAAGGCTATAAATTATGTCCTATATATAATCATTTTCCTTGTAAACCCTGACTACAACAAATATGATTATAATCCAAGTTACTCAGAAGGCTGAGACAGAAGGATCCCAAGTTTGAGGTCAACCTTAGAAACAGCAAAACCCTGTCACAAAATAAAAAAGTTCCCACTACCATGTATAACTGGTACAAAATAAGCATTTAGTGATCAATGACATTTGGGTGTTCTTCCTTGGTATGCATTGTTTTTCTCAGTTAGAGCAATATTTTTTATCTGTTTTATAACTTAGTGTTCTGATTTAACATTTTATTTTCATTTGACCTGAATGATTTGGCTGAGTACTCTGGCTCTCAGCTGATCACTTACTTGGACTTTTCCCTTGGCTTTTTACTTTGGAGAGTCAAGGTCTCTCAGGATTGTCAAAAGAGTAGAGTCCCGCAGTAGTGGTTATGCCTTACCTCCTGTGTTGATCGGACAGGCATGTTACAGCTTTCACTTTCATAGGAATGATTAAAAAGCTGTAACCCCATTAGCTGAGGTGGAACAGAGAGCCCTGTCCTCAGGCTGCAGAGATGAAGCAGCTCCAGTGATTTTGCTCTGGCTTTCTGGTAGTGAAGATGTGTTACTGTGCCCCTAGAGCACAAAACAAAGGGCTCCACTTACAGCATGGTGTGGTGGTTCTTGTGCCCTGTTGCAGTCTAGCCCATAAGAAATAATAGCATCTGTCCCCTTGTATGAGGGCAAAATGTCCCTGTTTACAGGTGTTCTGGATGCAGCTGATACATGCCAAGGCAGTGGAAGTGCCTCAAGAGGTCTATCTCAAGAGACAGACCTGTAGCTTTCAACTTAGGGTATGAAAATATCCACTGAAAGAGTATGCCCCCAAATGAGTCATAGGCTGATTCTGAATTCTCTGAGGAAAGAAAACCTCACAGATTTTTCAAGGGTCCAGCTCCTTAACTCTGTAAGGGAAAAGTGTCTGCCAACAGGGGTGTATAGTAAGTAGGCCAGGGACTGCTCTGACAGCTGTGGGACTGGGATTTTGGAGGCAGATCCTGGGGAAATGGCCTCTCCCAGAAATAGGAGCAGACATTGTTACTTGCTCTCTGTGATGTACATGTAACTTTGGCTACTTATTTTGCTTCTTGTTGAAATAGCTGATAGACTTTTCTTTTTGTTGTGCTTTTTATTAATACTTTGATTTGATTTGTAAAACTTGAGGCATTAATGCCAGTCTACTAGAACTAGATGAGGGAAAAGATATGAGGTTCTTTGTGTTAATGATTACAGCCAGGTGACTGGATGGATACTTTGTTTATCTCATGTGACTCACAGGATTTCTGATTCAGAGTGAAGACCTATGACCACAGGACTATAAAGATTATTCCTGCTTTAAGGAGTGAAGTGAATGGAATTCAGATAACACACACTTTTGGCGATGATCTTCTCTGACCATCAGCCCATATATACAGACCTTAAAGGTTAACAAAATCATAGCTTGCATTAAATGATTGCTTCTAGAAGAAACAAATTTTTTTCCAGATTATACTACAGAAGAAACATCATTTACAGAGAAAATTTGGGTGTGCTTTTTAATAGAAAGTCTTCTTGCAAGCAACATTGCATATTTTTGTAGCCAGTTGGAGTAAGGCAGAAATCAAGTTCAAAATGAGAGCCATTTTGACATGGCCAAAGTCTTTAGTGTCTATCATCTGCCGAGTCTTGCCAGAGTCCAGCTGCGGCAGGGCTAGGGTTTCCCAAAGGTGGACAGGGAGTCGGCGAGTGAGAGACAGAAAACACTGCACACCAGTCTGTGAGTGAATCTGAATCCGCCTTTATTTTTTAGAAGCTGGAATATATATTTGCTAACCTTGGCAGCAACCCCCAGCCCCAAGTAGGAAGCGCCCCAGGCCCAGGGCCAGGTAGAGACAATCCCAAGCAATAGGTATTAATTAACCTCAACCCCAAGCAGGGAGCGCCCCAGGCTCAGGGCAATAGGTATCAATTAACATCTCAATCTTGTTACTTAGTTAGCTTGGGAAATGTAAGCCGATGCACCTGCATGCCTGCAGGAGGGAGAGATGTGTGAGGCTATTGTGCCGCTCCCTATATTGTTTCCCTTATCACTTATGGGAGTGTGGCAGTCCTTGTGAGGACAGCGCCTGTCTTAGGTCAAGGTCTCTTCATATGAACCCAACCAGGCCTTACCCGTCATGGGCCTGCAGGACAGCAATTGGTCCTGTGCCTGTCTTAGGCGGCTGGTGGCGTAACATATGTGTCCTAGTTGCCCGTCTTTGGCTGCCTGTAGGACAGCGCCTGTCTTGGGTCAAGGACTCTTGATATGAACCCAACCAGGCCTTACCCATCATGGGCCTGCAGGACAGCAATTGGTCCTGTGCCTGTCTTAGGCGGCTGGTAGCGTAACATATGTGTCCTAGTTGCCCGTCTTTGGCTGCCTGTCCAGTGTCTCAGGGCAGTTGTCTCACAGGAACCCCTCAAATCCTCCTCCATGAGCTCTCTCACCCAAAGCTCCCGCATAAACTCTCTCACACTACTCACAGAAGGCAAAGCCCCACAACCAGTCCTCACAAAGGGGTTATCTAGAGGGCCTCCAGCAACCCCCCTGGAGTCTCCACCCTCGACTCCATATTGAGCATTACATAAAAACATACACATGTGAACTACACAAATTACAATTATCAGTACAAAACATTCCAAG